>JAOWBL010000022.1:13106919-13118338 GCA_028564865.1 Zenarchopterus dispar
TATATATATATATATATATATATATATATATATATATATATATATAGATAAAATACAACCAAACAACCAAAAAAAAATGTTATTCTCGGAAAGCAGAGGCAGTATGAAATTTGACCATGGCTGCTCCCTCACATATCACCCTGCAATGTGACAAATTATACAGTGGTTGTACAGTGGGAGTGAGAATGTTTTAAAATAAAATAATGTAAAGAATATGTCATTGACAAGACAGGTTACTGTTAAAAAGTCTTTAGTTACTCTAAAAGTAAATGAGGCAATGAGGTTTTATTTGTCAGGTAAATTTAAAATTAAAAGCAGGAAAGCTGCTGCTGAAATTCTGTTCAGATTACCACAACAAACCATGATTCTGCATTTTATTTTTGGCTCTCAAATCAATATTCAAAACTGTCTCATGTGATGACAGATGATCACCTTTGTTTAAAAGTACCTCAATGCCACCAACTGATCAGACTAACGCACAAGTAAATCAAAACTCTACCAACTCAGTAATAAATTTAAGAAATTGCACATGTGAAACAACAAATAGATTTAAGACACTACTCCAGTCAGCTTGCTGCCTAGTGATGGTTGTGATGCAGTAGTTTGCAGCTCCGTTCTTACCGGGCATTGATCAGGTACTCAGCCAGGCTGATGCTGGCATGGGAGCCAGTGATGGTGACCTGTCTGTCAGTCGAGCCTTCCACCGGGTTGGCAATTTTGATCTGAGCCCCTGACATCTGACGGATCTCATTGATCTTTGCACCCTGACGACCAATGATGCAACCAATGAGCTGTGGAAGAAGATTAAAAAAAAAAACCCATTTACATATTTGATTTTACACAGAGGAATCAGTAAAAAGAAAGAACACATTAAAAAAATTAAATTAAACTAACAACTTACATCATTTGGAATGGTCAGCTCATGAGAGCCAGTTTGTGCAGAGGCATCCATCCCAGCTTGAAGAATGAAAAGAAAACCCTTGAAAGTGGATATTCCAAGTAAAAAGCATGCCATTGCCTTTTTCAGATATTATCCACTTACCCTGGAAGCCCTGGTTGCTGTGTGCAATAGGAAAGGGGCTCTGCTGCATGGCCAGCTGGTGAAGTTTGGTGAGCTGTTGGAACAATGGCGGGAAGGACATGGAGGGGGATAGAAAAAAAAAGAAAACACACACACACACACAAAAAAAACATACAAAGAGACAGAAATAAGTTAGGAAAAACTGAAAATATACTGCTAGACTGAAATACTTTATTCCCCTTTTGTAAGTGATAATGAGCAGAAACAATGAAATGTAACATGGGTCCATGATTACACCTTATGTTTTAGTCTATAATATTTGGAATTGTTAAATGGTTGTGTGTAATAATAAGGTGTGGTTGGGTGAGAAAAAGAAAAAAAAAAAAGGATGAAATAAGAAGGTGGCATGGCTTCCCAGGACCGAAGTTGCAAATATATTAGATCACTTACAGAGGGCCCTTCACTTACATCAGGCTGTGGAATGGCATGCTGCCCTTGGACAGCGTAGGCCTGCAAGAAGAGAGCAGCACTTATGAAGGAGGAGCAATGTGACACACAGTTAACTCCAATATCCATCAGTCCCCTGTCCTTATCATGTCACATAAAACAAAGCCAGACATGCTACAGGCATCACACCAGCTAATTTCTGAGGCTTCATGTATACAACTGATCTTGTTTGGCCACGTTGTTGCAAATTTTCATTTCAAAAGAAAATAATTTAAAAAACAACAACAAAAACGTCACTTTTCTTTACCTGACCACCTGCAAAGATGACGGGAGAGCCTGAGGGTTTGGGTCTGTATGGGATGGTCACTCCTTTAGGTGGAGACTGAAAGCAGAAATACATATTTACCTACTGAAGTAACAACCATCAAGACAACCAGCAGCAGTCACTGCAAACTTCAAACATATTAAGAGAAGCAACATATTAATTAGAGTACCTCAAGCATGACAATGCAGATCTGCTTGACACACTCGATTATGGACTGAGGGGTCCCTGCAACGGTGATGGCACGCTCTGTTGAGTTGGGCAGCATGTCCCCTGCTACTTGTACCTGAGCTCCTGCTGACTGTGGAGACATCCCAGCACATACCAGTTATAACACATCTGAGATAAGGTGCAGAAGAAGCATTTTACAAGAAGACAGATGTGTGATAACAAACCTCTCTGATTTCTTTGATCTTGCAGCCACCCTTGCCTATGAGAGAGCCACACTGGCTGGCAGGCACAACGAGGCGCATGGTGACTGGCGGTTTGCTGGTGGCCGTACTGTTAGTCATCGACGTGCTGATGTCCTGCAGGCAAAGGGGACATCAACAGGATTTGAGAAAGTGTCACATCTGTTATTACAGATTGTTTGATGAGGGTACGGTGTGCCACTCTAACCTCCTCCAGTTTTTCAATGATCATGGAAAAGGCTTTAAAGATGGAGGTTGTAGGTCCGGCAAGGGTTATGATCCTCTCCGGACAGTTTCCCTCCGAGATGTTGATGCGAGCACCACTCTGCAGAGACAGTTGAAAGAAAGCAGGAAATTTCTAATCAGTTGCCATTTTATCAGATGATGTATGAGTCAACTACCAGAGCAGTTATGAGCATGTTTCTTCTTGTTTGCCTGTGTTAAAAAAAACTGAGCTAACCTCCTCTCTCATCTTCTTCACCGACTCCCCTTTCTGTAACAAAAGCACAAATATGAAATATTTAAAAAGACACAAAAAAGGACAGAAAGCATATATAACGAGAGTGCAATCCCTCACCTTTCCAATGATGCTCCCAACCTCCTACAGAAGATGACAGAAATGCATGTTAACACAAGTTAAACATGCAGGGTTCTCATTTTCAATGACTAAACAACAATAGAAGCCTAAAATAATTTAACCTTAAAAATATAATTATACATAAACCTTTTAAATTTACTTGAAAGGCATTTTTTTATCATAAATATGTACGCTCTGCATTCACATAACAAAAATAGTTAAGAAAAGTGGTGAGGGGGAATAGAAAAATACAATGTCACTCCTATAACAATCGATGGACTGAAGAGATGAGTCAACTTTTTCATTCAATACATGCAACAGTGAAGCTTCACATTAGACCCAACTCTCCTATATCGAGAGAAATGCTCGACTGTTCATGTAGGAGTCCTGAATTCTTGCAGCCCTTCTGTCAGGCCCACATGTTCTTTCCTTCCCATAGGAAAATAGACAGGGCAGTTGGCGGCATACTCTCACTCCATTTCTGCAAATAAATTGGTGACCAGAGCTGGAGCATTTCTTTTCTGCTCCCTAGTTCAACAGGATGCAGAAAGGAGCTACAGTTGTGACATTAACTTCCACCTTTCAGCTGTATTCTGCAAAGCACTTTCCCTAAAGGTGCAAAGATAGTAGCATTCAGAGAAGAAATAGCTGGTTCCTGAGTTGGGGGTATAGAGGAAAATCTTCTTCACTGTCTTGCAGATTAACACTAACTGTAAATTCTGTATTTAAGTTCAAATACAAAAGTTGTGCTATTATTCATGCTTTATGCAAGCATTATCGCTGTCAAAAAGCTTCTTATGCTTTCAGATCAGCTGTTTTCATGTTTATATAATTTTTTGGGGAGAAAAATATGTCATTATATATTGCAGTACATTATCCGTTATCATGCACCACCATTTAAACTCCTAGTGTTCTTTAACAAGTCAGGACCCCTTCAATATAACATGGATAGGTGTCGAGGTCAAGCGTTAAAGGTTTTATTATGGTTCTGCAATCACTCCATAGAGAACACACATTTACTTAGTCCAGGAGATTGTTTCCTTTTAAGTCTAAGAAATCAGTAAAACAATCTAAGATATGGACTGCTCTTAAGTGTGTTAACTGTTGTTTGTCCATTAGTTAATCTCCACTCTGGAAAAGACAGAAGTCCCAGTGTACAATGAGCTGCTGTGTGATGGAGTGAAACTGAAGGCTGAAACAACCAAAACTGTCCAGTGCTCCCAGTAGGAAAAGAATCGCAGCATAAGCAAATCTGAAAGTCAAAACAATACACATTAAAAGCTCTTTAGCATGAATAGCTACTGTGTAGTGGAAACAACTACAATACATAAACACAGTGTGCAAACACAGTGTGTCTCTGAAAAGAGACCACTTTTTATACAATTTTTTCCACTATCCCAGCTTGGAAAGTAGCACAAATACAGGTAAGTCTCATTAAGACATGGGTCTCAAACCCATTTTATTTAATAAAATCATAATGAAATTAATTTTTTTTTTTTAAATGAAAAAAAAATCTCCAAAATACAGTTTGAAAGTATGTTTGTGTATCCACAACATTTTCATAGTAATACATTACTAAAGACACATTCATCTGTTGTGGTATGTTGTGCAGGGTGTTGCTACCCAACACAGTTAGATCTAGCTACAAGTCAACATAGCTGAGTCAAAGAAATCTTTAAATGTTTTGTTTTTTAAAAACTAGAGCTCGAAGTGTGCAATCCTGATGTGGTATTATCAATGCTGTGAAATTCTGTTTGCTGATCTTACTGATCTGTTTGCTGATGAAGAATTCAAGATGAGTAGCAAGAGATTTGTTAACCTTACATTGATCAGATGTTTAAATGCTCCCAATACAAGCAATGCATGGTAATTGTTGGGGATAAGGCGCACTGGTAGCTCCTTAAACAAAATAACTAAAGTCATCATGTTTTGTGTTCATCTCATCAGCTCACTGCATCTTGCAGCTGATTTTCTGGTGGTTAATTTGTGTGGTTTCTGTGTTATATTGTCTTGATTTATTCAGCGTTTATTTCTGTGTCTTCCGGTTTATGTTTTGATGCTGCTGTTCTTTATTGATTTTGGTGCTTCATCCTCCTTAGGATGACATCATTTACTGCTGGTCTCTTTCTGACTCAAAAGCTTACATACAACCCAAACACAGATCAATCTCTGAGAGGCATGTGCCACTAGCTTGTTGGAAGACTGCATGTAAGCCAGTCTGATGTGGCTGACAAGCCAAAACCCTTCACTCTTTGTGGTGTAAGACGCACAGATGATTGCCACGCAGCACAAAAATCCAACAATGTTTATGAAAAGAGAACTTGAAATATTATGCATAATATTTCATGTCACACAAAAATCTTGTGTTGGAATCAGACTCTCTCAGTCCTAAAACCTGTAATCTCCTTTGCATTTGTATTTATTGCAACTAACTGAAAAAAACAGAAACATCCATTAAAGTGTTGCTTTGTGTAATTCTCAATTAAATGTTCTTCTCTAATACTAGAACCGAGGATGGAACAAATTGCCTGCAGGGTTGTTCAAACTAAAGTGAGCACAGATTTCAAGCACAGCATGCAGCCACACTCACCTTCCCATGCATGAGAAGCCTGATGGTTAAGGTGACATTAAGTCCTCCTTCAACCAGACTTGAGTCCATTGCTGCTGTTCAATCCACACAGTACACTGGCCAACAAAGTGAGGTTTGGATTGCTGGGTAAATGTCTGCAACACAGTGGAAAAATGACAACGTCAGAGACAAATGTAGCTACTGGAAACTGTGAGGACATCTCAGAGTGAAGCCTTGTTTACCAAAAAGGTTGCCGTTATTGCAGATCAATGAAGTAGTGCAGACAGTTAACGTTTTGTAGACGAGCTTACATTGTGCTTTAAAAACGTTATCTTGCCACTACGAAATAATGAGACGTTTCAGTTCAGTAATTCACATGAGATTGGCCGGGGTCCACTCATTCACGTTGGTACAATGACTTACTGTCTCCCTGGGGCCAAGTCTATTTCCTGACATTTAACGGCTAGGGCTAAATGACTTCGTGTAATTTTTTCTTTCACCCCCCCATGCAAAGTATCCAACCTCGCTAAGTGTGAATCGAACGTCAAAACACTGAGCTCACAAAATAAAAATCGCGATTATGCGAGAAACAGGAGAGCTAGTCACGCAACCATGATTTGACAGCTGAGTTAGCTCCAAAACGGTTCTGCCTCAACTTCTTAAAAACGTCGCAGCTGCCTGCAGGAATAAGTTGACTCATCTGTACAATTTATTGGCGTCATTTGTACGTTTTATTTTAAAACTTAGCGGCCAACGTCTACGTCCAGGGAAAGCATCGAGTTAAACCGACTTCGGTAATTTTCCATTCAACGCGCTAGCATTAGCGACGTTATATCAGGAAATAGCCTGATCCCGCGGCCTACGGAACGCACTGAGTTTTTATTCCGTCCTTCACTATGACTGAATGGAGAGGAAAAACAGCAATATTTGAAGAATTACCTGAACCGTCCCTTGAAGTGTGTTCAGGGGGTGGGTAGGGTGGCGAGGGTAGAAGGGGAGAGGTTCGGGAGGGAATTTTAAAAGGATCCGGGGAAGAGGGAAGAGACGCCGCTGTTCGCTCGGACTCCACTCTTCTTCTCTTCTGCTTTGCACAAAAGACAAAACACGTTCAACTCTGACCCCGTCACTGCCCCGCCCCTCCACTGGGTCAACCACGCCCACTGGGGGGTCTCCGCCCCGCCCAAAGGATGTTTAATTAAAAAACAAAATTAAATCACTTTTATATTTGTTGGTCAAATAAAATAAGAAGGATAAAACAAATATAAACGCAAGTTGCCCAAGTTAGCCAAACAGATTCGTAAAAACAGCAGCTCACAGCTGAAAGGCTTTAACAATGACCCCCCTCACCCTATGGAAAATTTTTTCTTCTTTCTTTATAGAGACAGGGAAAAAAAAGCCAGCAGTATCAACTAAGTTGGGCCCTATGAATTTTTAACTTGTACATCAGAAAATACTGTCCATAGAGCACACAAGGTTACTTACATACAGAGGAAGAAGTAAAAAAAAAAAAATTCCATAGCTTTTTAACTCCCAAGAAACTAAACTTGTAAATTACAACAAACCCTATTGGCAAACTGGTTTCAAATTTGGTACAATGTTTCCACATGTCAGTATGAAGAAGTCTGTAAAATGTCATAAATGTTGATCATTCATATTTGTAAATATTGACCTTTAAAGTCAGACAAACTCTCTGGCAGTTTAGTTTCTTAGAAGAAGAAGAAGAAGAATTAATGGCGGTAATTGGAGCAAATGGACGAGTTTCATTTGGGAGATTAAAAGAAATCAGAAAAAAAAGTGTTCTGATTCTAACCACAGGCCAAAACATAAATCTTATAATTATTGTGCCACTAGGTACTATGTGTAATTGTCAGCAAATTTGAAGAGGATCCTGAATATAATTTATAACAAAAATAGTGGTAATAATGATAATACTTCCAGCACATTCTCTGCTTGGCACCCTAAATTCATCCATCCGTCCGTCCGTCCGCCCGTCCTGTCCATCCATCTTTTTTCTACTTAGGGACGCAGGGATGTGTTGGAGCCTATCTCAGATCTCAGCAGGGCGAAGGCATGGGTGCACCTAGACAGGTGATCCATTCATGACAGGGATATATAGCATATTACATAGATAAAGGTCATTAAGTGTAATAAAAGTTCAACAAAGCACGTAAACAGGAATAAAAACACCTGCTTTGATTCTGTAATTGCATTTTGCTTTCCCAGTAAAATTTTGAATCTTAAATATGAGATAGTAAAATAAAGGAAAAAAGTACTAGTTAAGAGTACAAATATTAACCTTTTTATATATAATTATATAAAAAATGAATGCTAATAACAAAAACAACTATTTATGTTTATAAAAATGTAACAGCAGTACATAGTGTGTATTTACACTACACATGAGAATGATTAGTTTTGTAAACTTTGAAAAATGTACATGTCTAATAAGTACAAATTGAAGTATTCTGCCTCAGTGCAGCACCAAGCTACGCGAGCTTCTATTTGCTCACTGTTCTTGGTGTAAATTGTCCACACTGCACCCACCCAAAATGATAATTGGCTTACATGAGATTTCAGTCGATTGTCAACAAAGACAAAGCTGCTGCAGTTGTGTACAAGTCCATCAGATGGCATGATAGTACTGCAAGAGTTTATGTCCGCTTGCTTTCAATCCACCCACTATATGAAATATCCTTTCCAGTATGATAAACAGAAATATTAATATATTAAGGTACATTATACACTGAGAATGAGTGGTACAATATTTAGCATAATGTAAAACAGCATTTATCATTTAAAAAAACACCCTTATGCATCTATATCATTAAGAGCAGTAAAGGGCAGGTTTTCTGTCAAGAATGTTTTGCTGAATGAGATAGAAAGATAAATTTACTTTGAAGGTTTTATGTGTTTTGACTCAGAGGAGGACAACATTTTAAATGTGTAAGGTAATAATTATTATCACTTAAGTTAGTCTATCAGAACAAAAAAAAGCATCAGTATTTTTGATGTTATTTATGAAGAGCTAATCCGCAAAATTGTGGTTCTAAAAGCAATATTTGCCATGAGAGATTACACGTGTTTCATAATCTGGGGAAGAATGCTCAGGGTTATCTATTGATTTCCCCTTAATTTTAAAGGATGACCTGACACAATAATTTTGATGACATGTTTCTAGTGCAGCCAGAGCTTCAGTAACTGGCTTTTTGGCCTGAAACAAACAAACAAAAAACATAAGCAAACAAATCATTATTATTTTTATTTTAAATACACAGTGTAGGAAAGCACATAGATGAAAAGCACATTCCTGAAAACATAGTTTTCCTGTTTTTTCTGCAAAATGAACTGTTTTGATTACAGATCACATGTTTGACAAAATAAACTGAGATTTTAATCATGTGCTAGTTTTTATACTGGGTTTCACAGTTAAATCCTTAGAATTGCTACAGTGGCTTACAATTTAAGACTAGAAAGCAAATGAGACAGATAAAATGGTACAGTAAAGCCCCACAACCATGTGTTCATGGTCTGGTTGACAGTGTGTTCTGCCTGAACTCATGCAGCACATGTTCATTAATTTGGTGCACATCAGAGCACCCACCAAGCAAATTGCTGATGGCCAGAGTACCCAGCTGACAACTTTAACTGATATACTATCGTTTTCTGAATGGTTAATATTTTTTAAACCCAACACTCTTGCAAAACCAAGTATTACACAGCTAGTTTACCCACTGGTGTTTATGTTTATGACTCATCACTCATGTCTGGCTGAGGTTCATAAATTCAAAATTACTCTGCCTTCGACAGATTGCCTTCACATTGGAATAACAGAGTGAAGCTATTCTGAAAGCATTGTCTTTCAACACTTCCTGCTTTTTCTTTTTTCTTCTTATTGTTTTTGAACATCCAGGCAGTGGATGCAGGAGCTTGCTTTTCAAATCATCTGCAAGTAGTGTCTGCATAGCGTCAGGTTTACATGACTGTTGGTGTTCTTAAAACAGATGTGCACCTCATACGATTTACCCCAAATGAAGACCAAACCAATCTGGTTTCAGGGTAAACATCATCTGCATGATTCCTGGACAGGGTTTATTTTTAAAAAAATGCTATTCTTTTTTTTTTCTTAAACAGATGTAATGTAAATTGAAAGGAAAGACAAATAAAAATGCCAGGATTTTTTTCACCTCAAAACAAAAGACTTCTAATTAATGTCAGAAAAGCTGTTTGATCTGAGGCAGAGGAGAGGAGGTTCAGGCTCTTCATCGTTTCCAATCAGCACATGGTCTCCATGGCCTTTCATATGTGCCTCTCCTGCCAAGCAACTGGTTACATAATCATCTTCTGAGTTTAATCGCCGCATTTTTCTCATAATTTGTGTTCTTTTACTTGTTTTTTTCCATTTTTTTCCTGTCATACTATTGAGCAACATTTCAGTGCATGGGCCCCTTGTTCTCTCCCTTGGTGCTTCTATCAAACATGCCCACTGGTACTCTTACTCACTCCTTCTTTTATTTCCTCCTCTCCTAAGTGGTCATTGATTATCATACATGGGCCGTATGACGAAATGCCACCCACCCACCTCAAATCCTCTTGTCAGCTGCCCCTGACATCCCACTGCCTCTGCACATTGCAGATGGTCTACTGTCACTTAAAGTCCAATTAGCTGCAACTGAAATATATATCCATGGATTCGTGAATTCACTTATTTCTTTGGGGGAATAATGAAGTGATTAAAAAAAACAGAGAAAGTGCTACAAAATAAATGTAAAAAATGAAAAAACAAAAATGTAAAAAAATGTAAAACAAAAAAACCCAAAACAGAACAAAAAACAAAAAAAGAAAAAAGAAAACCAATCAAGAAATTAAGGAGGAATACATCAAAGGAAAAATAAATAAGGAAATACAAAATGAGAAGATTCAAGTAAAAATAAAGTAATTTAAACAAATAAGTCAAGTCAAACAACAAAACATAAAACAATGATTATATCTATATTTAGTAGTTCATTATCAAAATACAGTATATGTTTTCTTTATTTTTACAAATATATTACCCTTTTTTCCCTTTACACTTTGAAATGATTTCTTTATAGTACTTTTGAATTTCTCTTAAGTGGAGTGTTTTTGCAATTTTATCATTTATCCTGCTTCTCAGTTTTCCCATCTCTCTGATTAATATCTCAATCAAAAGCTTGAGATTCTTCTACTGATTTATTCTTTTTTTTCTGCACCCCTTCAAGCAGAGATGCCAGTTTGTGCAATAAAACCAGTTGCCTTTAAGTGAGCACCAACCATTATCTGGTCGACTGTTCAGTGAGAGGTTCAGTCCATATGTCCTGTAGTCCACTGCTAAAATGCTCTCTCCAAATGCTAAAATGCCTGGTGAGAGCATGCTAGGCTCCAAGAAGTACAGAAGAGAAAGCTAAAATGAAACATATTGAGAAGTTGATGACTAGTTGGACTGAATTAGCATTAAGGAGGGTTTCAACCAAAGTCCAGCACAGTGAAAAACATGTGATTGAGTTAATCCATTATCTATACCTGCTTCTTCCAGTGCAGGGTCACAGGGGTCTGTCAGAGCCCATCTCAGCTTTTTTCTTTTTTTTTTTTTGGGGTGGGGGTGAAAGGCATACATATACCTTAGATAGGTATCCAGTCTACCACGAGACCACATAGACAAAGACCACACAGTCCTACAGGCAATTTAGAATCATCAGTCAAACTAGGATCTACTATTGGTGTAGCCAGAGGACTTGAAGAAAACCCATGCAAGCGTAAGGGGAACATTCAAAGTCCACACAGAAAGACTGCTGCTGGGAGTCAAACCAAGAACCTTGTTGCTGTGAGGTAGCAGAGTTAGCTATTAAGCTACCATGCTGCCCAGTTTGATTTGATTCAATTCAGTTCAGTTCAGTTCAGTTCAGTTCAGTTCAGTTCAGTTCAGTTCAGTTCAGTTCAGTTCAGTTCGATTTGATTCAATTCAGTTCAGTTCAGTTCAGTTCAATTCAATTCAGTTCAATTCAATATATTTCAGTGTGTGACAGGGAGAGTAGGGAGTTTGTTTATCTGGGTGCAG
>JAOWBL010000022.1:13128152-13141561 GCA_028564865.1 Zenarchopterus dispar
GATAGGCTCCAGCAGACCCCTGTGACCCTGTATGGAATCCAACATGTATAGAAAATAGATGGATGGATGGATGGATGATGATGGATGGATGGATGGATGAAAAATATCATCATTTTGAATTTTGCTGGAGATTTAGAAGAATGTTGTCCCATTCTTGTCTAATGCAGGTAGCTGCTAATAGTTCTGGGCCTTTGTTGTTGGATTTTCTGCTTCATGATGTACCAAATATTTTCTGTTAGTGAAAGGTCTGGACTGCAGGCAGCCCAGTTCAGACCTGGTCTTTTCTCCTGTGAAGCCACGCTGTTGTGATGGATGCAGAATGGGATATAGCATCGTCTTGCTGAAATATGTAACACCTTCCCTGAAAGAAATCTCTGGATGGGAGCATGTTTTGTATATGTGTAAGCTGCCCATGCCATAGGCACTAATACAACCCCACACTATCTGAGATGCAGACTTTTGAACTAAGGACTGACATTAAACCGAATGGTCTTTCTCCTCTGCAGTCAGCAGGACATGGCATCCATGATTTCCAAAAAGAATTTCAAATTTTGACTCATCTGATCACAAAACAGTTTCCCATTTTGCTTCAGATGTTAAATTAAATTTAGCCCAGAGAGGACAGCAACTTTTCTGGACTGTGTTCACATATGGCTTCTTTTTTCCATAGACCTTTAAGCTGCATTTGTGGATTTCATGGCAACCTGTGTTTATAGACAGTGATCTCTAGAAGTGTTCCTGAGCACACACAGTGATTTCCAGTAGAGAACCATACTAGTTGCAGTATCACCTGAGGGTCCAAAGACTATGACCATCCAGTTTTGACCTTGTCTCCTGCACACAGAGATTTTTCCTGATTCTTTGAATCTTGATATTATACATTTTAGATGGTGCAATCTTCAAAGTCGTCGCAATTTTACGCTGAGTAAGATTTTCCTAAAATTATTCCGCAATTGCTTTTCGTTCAGTTTGTTGAACCTCTGCCCAGCTAGCTGGCTCTAACTCTCTGAAATGCTACTTTTATATCCTGTCATATTACTAATCTCTTTCCACTTAACTTGATACGTTTTCAAAGGCTACTCCAGTTGCTTCTGACTTGTGCCATTTACTATCCTGGCCTTTTAATTGTCCCCGTTCCTACATTTTGAAATTGTCAGTGGCATCAAATTCAAAATGAGGTAATATTTTCCATTAAATGGCAAAATGTCACATTTTAATTGTGATATGTTGTTTAGGCTCTATTTGAAATAATACATAGATATGTGAGATTTGCTGATTATTGTATTCTGTTTTTATTTACATTTTATACAGTGTTCCAACGGTTTTGGGATTAGGGTTCTAATTAAATTAATCAACTATGGTCTGCTCTTATGGTTCTAGTGGGATTTAAGATATGTTACATACCAGGTTTATAAAAAGAGCCGAAAGTTGACAAACGGATCAACCAATCATCTCAATCAAAGCTTCCAGCATTTAGAATAAAATGTCCCTTTAAAGTTCCCTTGCTCTCTCCCTGACTCACCAGCGAGCATCGCTCCTGATAAACGGAAAGGATAAATAACTCGCACCCGTGCCGGCTGTCTTTTGCGCGTCATGATCCAACAACCACCTTTTGCTCACTAGACCGCGCATTTGGATCCGATGAGTTCATCATCAGAGCTGGCCGTTTCGTCGTGGGCCCTCGGATGCCCCCACCCCCACCTCTCTCATCCCGCGTCTCGACGGAGCAAACGCTGCTGCTGCAGCATCACCGGCAGCCTCCAAACTGCGTTTTCCCTGCCGCGATGAATCCGAACCGGTGAGCTGCTGTCATTAGACCGCCGTACTGTGGAGAGGACCCGCACGCAACGCCCGCAGAGAGATTCCGCTTTACACCCCAAGGGATGAAATAAAAGACAATTATACTTGTTGTAATTTCACAGGATCGTCTTGTTTACCAGCTGTCTGTCTGACGGTGATATTACGGCATTTAAGAGCTGGATAACTATTGCTGTGTGACCGACACCCATCTGCGGCTGATTACAGCGCACCATGTAAAAGGTAAGCTCGTTGACACGTTCGGGATTTGGATCGGACATAAAGGGTTTGTGTCAAAAAAGAAAGAGGGAGAAAATGACAGCTCGACTGGAGCTGAGAGGGCTGCATTGTTGCATCGTCAGTCCCCCCCACCACCTCCCCTTGAGTTGATATTTATGATTTGCTCGTTTGGAATTGGTCGCTCTTCACCTGTCGACTCCTGAGTGTGGCAGTACACTAGATGCTCATATGTAACTTGTTATGTCATGTCCAGAACCTGTTTCGTGGTGCATTTAAACGTGTTTTATTTATGTCAGTATGCCTGGACAAGCCTAAACCTGGCTCCAGGCTGCCAAAGCCCATAGTCAGCTTGTCCTACCAAGAAGACAATGGCACCTGAAACATTTCATTCATTTCTTACCTCTGTGTGAAGGTCTTGTCTATGTCAAAGTCGTTTTTGCTTTGACTGAAGGCGAAGAAGCTTGGAGAAGGAAAACCATCTCTCTTGAGAACAATTATATGAATCTGTGTTTGCTTTAATCTCTGTGCAGATATTGAATTAACTAACACTAAATTACCATTTACTTAAGATTGGCTGCATGGTTTATATTCTTGTTTTGTTTTTATGACCTAAAAAAAAAAAAAGAAAATATTTCCAGCTTGCAAGATCAGAGACTATTCTCCCTTTGAAGTTTCATCACTTTTAGTGCAAGACCTATTACAGTTTTTTTTCTGTGTCTAAATGATAGTATGCGAAAAACAGGTTTTGTGAGGGGCCCTGTCCTCTGGAGGGAGCAAAAGCTGCCAGCTGATTCTCTATAAACTAAGCACTGCTCTTCCAAGAAGCTGAAGACCTGGCTGCATGCTGGGTGGGTGATTGATTCGTGGCTGATTTGCAGACCTGTGCATCACTTGTCCTTGTCAAACTAGGGTTCCTACAATTAAGAGCCAATTTTATTGGTAGAGAGTCGATTAACAATTCTTCCACAGCTTAATGGGACCACAAATCTGTGGATGGTACACCGAATGATGTCAGTGTAGCAGTGCTGGGAAGACTAAAAGGTACAGGGAGTACAATAAGGGCTGGATGGTGAATAATCATGAATAATCTTCAATCTGTATCATGGCCTTTTACATGAGTCGTTAGATCAAGGCTAAAATCATAAATGAGAAAAAAAAACCCTCATAACCAAAAGAGCAGCTGTGGAAAACCAGAGTCAAATAGCTCTGTTGGTGGTGGACTGAAACATCTCACTATGGTGTCAATGTCACATCTGCTGCCAGAGTGCCAACATCTACGATGACGCTGTACCACAGCTTCTGAAGGAAACCCTGCTGGCTCAGCTCCAGGATGGTGAGTGTTTTTAAAAACGGGCTTAGTCAGGGCTTCTGGGAATGATTAGATGAGAGAGTGTACTGTGTAACACTCATGTGGATGGCGTCATCAGCCAATGTAGTATTCAAAGTATCTTCATAGTAAAACCCCTTGAAATTCATCAGAAACTGATTCAGGACTGCATCATCTATTAAGTTAAAATTTAGACAAATGTTCACTGTTTTTATAGGTTAAAAGGTTGTATTTATGTTTCAGCTTTATTTATGTGTTTATTTTTTTAATTTGTTGGGGGAGGGCTCCTCTAGAATTTGAAGTGAGGTATTGGTAGATCATCTGAATGCTTACTTTGTGTATTCTTTTGTAATCTTTCTGGGTACTTTTGACAGCATTTTAGAAATGCTGCACTTTTTTTTTATTCCTTTACAGTGAATCAAAACCTCTGGAAAATGTAAACAATGCTGTGCAGAAATACTCATACCAAAAAGCAAAGTACTGGTAGTATTTTCATAAAATTATAACTGAATAAAATCATTCCCTCCTTATTTTAACAGATTGTCTATTTTCTTTAAATATGCATTTTTATTGAAATGAAAATGAACTCAGTGGATATCCTTAATGTTGTTGGCGGTAAAGATGTTGGATTTGATACTAAATCTGTCATAAAATACAATTTATTTAGTGATAATGTTTGGGTTTAACTATCTGGATCTGAGGCAAAAAGTAACTAATAATTACAGATTCCAGACAAGTCAAGAAGGATAAAAAGTACATTTTGTTTACTTTGACTTTTAATTCTTTGAGGATAATGTAAGCCTAAGATAATTCTTATTTTGTCACATCAACTCAAAATGATTTGTTAGTACGCATTCCTTCTTGCATTGTAGAACTGCAGCGCAGTAAAAGCAGTTGAGGGAAATTTTAAATCACTGTTAAAAAAAAATCTGTGTTCAGGGAATGCTTACTTCAGGTAGTAGGCATTTTTGACACAGCACTTGATTGGTTTAGGTTGTATCTGGTGGATAGGTCCTGCTGTATCATCATTTTAGACTCAGAATCATCCTGCACCCCTTTGTCAAGTGGAGTCCTACAGGGCTCAGTTCTAGGACCACTTCCTTTTTTCTTGTACTTTTTGCCTTTAGGGTTTATATCCTTAGGAGGCTTGAAATTGCATTCCACTGCCATGCTGATGATTGTCAGATTTATTAGCCCTTAAAGCAGGATAACTTCTCAATTAAAGCACTCTTAGATTGTTTGGAGGATATTAAAGCTTGGTCGGGCCTGTGTCTTTTTTTATGTTTGGCAATGGTACCTTAAATAGTTGTGGTATGTTGTGTCTCTGTGCATGTTGTCTCCTTCTTTGAATCATCTAGAGATTTTCATACATTTTTTAATACCACTTTGGAGGCTTTGCTGCTTAAAGGATTTCTGCTGGTAGTTCTGGAGATATATAACATCTTGGATGAGTGATCCTGAGAAAACCAAAGTCCCATACATATGTCTGAGTTTTCCAAACACCATATAATGCCAGAAATAAGACCCCAAATCCAGACAAACTGATAAAATGATACAGAAAAAGCAGGGCAGGACCAAAAAAAGATAGCAAGGAGCATGACGTTTAAAAGATTTTATTCTCTGAATTTTTATGCTGAATTGAAGATGGCAGACTGGCAGACAAAGTCTTGTTGAGTTGAAGATAAATAGACACTGTTGGAAATTAAATACCACATGTTCCTCAAGTTCATCAAAACGTAACTTAAGGAATATGTTCTGGACTGTAACTCTTAACTATCCAACTTTCATATGGTAGGACTGAGACTTCAAACAGAACAACAAGACTGAGAGCAGGAGGGGACTTCAAGGTTTGCTATGAAAAGATGCAAAATCCTGGACATGTTACTGTGAAGAGGAGCTTCTTGTTGTACTATGTATATCGAATTGGGCATAAGTTTATGTTGTCCACAGAGAACTCACCTGTGTATGGAAGCTCCCTTTGATGTCAGGAGCTCAGATATGTTCAAAATACGAACACAACACCCCAATTTTAAACTCAGGAACTTTTCAACTCGCTTCTCACTCTGCTACACTTCCAACAATTTTCAGATTAATTTTATTTATTTATGTTTTACATTTTAGGGAAAGGTAAAGTGCGATTGAATTAAAATTATTTGAGTTTTTTTTTTTTTTTTTTTTCCCCTGTGATGGCAGCGTTAATGCAAATGAGTATGCTGAGTCTTAAGAGTAAGACACTGTGCTGCCTTCATGAACACGTGTTCTCCCAGGGCTTCAAGTGCGTTTATACAAGACAATGCAAAACCATATTTTGTACACATAACAAAGACACAACTGAGAAAGAAGAGGAAGATGACTGAGTGACCTGCATGAAGTCCTGACGTGCTAGAAATAGAGAATGTTTGGATAATTCAAAACAGAAATTTGATGAAACCAACATTGTGGTGTTAGACACTTTAAGACATGTTTATTGAAAGAATGGGACCAAGTAAGACCTAAAAATGCTTCCTTGCTTGACAACATCAATGCCAGATTGTCTAAGTGTTTTGAGTAGAAATGTCAAGCATGCAATGTGGTGAAAGCTTTACTGTCCCAACTATTTTTGGAACATATTCTAGTCCTGAGATTCATGAATTTACAGTATTACTAACAATTACTAACAAATTGAATGGAGTTGATGTCACAAAGCATTAAATATCTTGTGTTCGTCCTTTCTGCAATGAATTAAAGATTAGACTAAATGCAAGAATGACATTTTTTCCCCCTCCAGCCATTATTTCATTAGCCAATGTTACGGGGTTTTTAGTTTATAAGCAAATATCTGGATGACACACTTTGGGCAAGGGCTTCTGTCATTGTTTGAGGCAGGTGCATTTGAATTAATTTGGGTTCAAATGGACTTTCTCTTTTGCTGAAAACAACTGTTTTCTACTGTAACCATAATAGTGAAAATGGAGTGTAAATGACTGGCAAAGAAAGCTGAAGAGTGAGCTTCAACTTACTAAAAAAATAATTACTGGGAAAATAACGCTTACAAGCACTTTAAGAGTGATTATGAATGCAGTGCATTTTACATTATTCTTAATAATGTATGATTTCATTTTGAAGAAAAAAAAGATGTGAATACATCACTGCTAGAAAAAGCACATAATTAATAGGGCTTCAAATCACTTTTCATCATGATATGATATTACATCAATATCACTGAATCAGCTTCAGATCAATTTTGATATGATTTTATTCAGGAGCTAGTGATTAATAAGAGATGAAAATAATCACTTTCATTAATATTAAATCAAAGAAAGTAACTAAAATATAATTTTAAACATTTATGTCTGGGTTCATGTAGACAGTTAAATGAGAAATGTTCTGATTCTTTGTAAATATAGACTTAGAAAGGCCGTTTGATAAGATGTATTGATGAGAATTTACATTTATCAGTGTCTGATCAAAAGGCTCATTTAGTTTAAATGCTAATAAATTGTTCATGTATTGAAATAGATTGATGGATCACTAGACCTCTCATATATGACCATAAGTACAGTTTCACCCTCTCCTTACAAGATGGCAGCCATACAAGTACAAGTGTTAAAATCTTGTGTTTGTGACCTATTGTCTTTGAGATTTGGTTTTATATGGCTGAATAAAGAATGACTACCCGGGCTAGGGAGCACGAGAAGACAAAGTGCAGAAATGTCACAATGCATTGGCCTAGTTGGCATTTCAGTAAGCATGGACAATGATAAACACTCTTTTGTTCTCCTTTTTCGTCTTACTTTCACTCAGTTTTGTTGATTTGTTGGCTTTTCTGGGTGAACGTCTTTAATGTTCATCTGTGAGTCTAACATCAAATAATAAACACCAGGTAATTACCATGTAGTAGCTTCACTATCTATCAGTTACTTGTCATTCCACGTCTTAATAAGTGATGTACTGCTTTGAAAACAACATGGGTTACTGAATTTTCCTTGTCATAAAACTAATACTATTCCACAATTTCAGTTGGAAAATATCAAATCAGAGGGATGCTGGAGGAGAAAATGGAAACAAATCTGCTGTTTTGAACAGCAAGACTTCAAGGTTTCTAGTGAAGTCATTCACCATTTCTTTATACTAAATTTCAGTTGAGTATAAAAAAAGAAAGAAATGCATGACCTTTAGAGGTAAACATACAAAGAGTAATTGAAATCATGATGCCTTAAAGACCCCCCTCTAATAAACATAAAGTCGGACTTAACATTTCCGCAATGCATTTCTGTGTGCACAAAGATTAAAGAACTACTGTGTTTAAATGAAGGAATCAGAAACAGAGATTCTTAACATGCTGCTCAAACTGATCTGTCGATCAACTTGTGGGATGAAACTTAGAGTGGTAAGCAACAGATTAATAACTATATAAAAAGGCTCAGTCTGTCTCTCAACATCTTGTCTTGTGAACTATTTTTCATGGTATCAGATCATTTAGATCATTAAGAAAATTATGTAACCAAATCAAATTTGTTAAGGTTTAGATTTTAGGTTTGTTTTAAGTGGTTCCAGTAATGTGAAGTCTTTCTATCTGTACTTTATATATACTCTTGCATATATGTTTGTTGTATTTATACAGGTATGTGTTTATGTTACACTTTTGACTCTACACTTCAAATCACTTTTCATCATGATATGATATTACATCATATCATGATGATTATTATTGGGTTTGTCAAATACTTATTCCTTTTACCACTCTGTTTTTGACTGTAGCCGTCCCACCTTTCCCTCTGATGGCAGGGATCTGATATGCTGATCCACCATTCAGACTGGTCAGCAGTGTTGGAAGGTGTATATTGAAGGAAGAGAGGAAAAGCTGGTGCTTAATTTGTAAATTGCAAGATACTGAAAAATAGTATAGGTAATTTTAAAAAAAATTATGGATGAACACTTACTGGGAAGCTTTTATTGCAATAGTAACAAAATAATCCTACCTTCATTTAAACTTCCACTCCTCTCTGACTTTTTTCAGTTCTCTGGCTTCACTTCACCCAATTTTTTTTATTAATCTGTAAACCCCTGAACTAATTTCAGCTCATTATAAGTCTCCACTTTTGTAATGCTGCCCTATTTCTTCTCTCTTTTGTGTGTGTGTGTGTATATCTATGTGCTTTTTGTGTGGCTCTACTCCATGCTGTGTGACTGCACAGCTGGATTACGCTCTGCAAGTGTTTTACAGTGTGATACACTGCTCTGGTCCGGGTCACAGTGAAAAACACAAGATGCTTCAGTGTGCTGACACATCAAGTGACTCTGGCGTTGTGATGGCTTGTGAGGCAGGTGAAGAAAAAAAAACACACACACAATTTAAAAAAGTTGAACTGAAACCTGTCTTGCTCCAGCGCTCACTGGGTGAGAGATGAGAGGAAGGTACACCTTGGAGAGGCTGCCAGTCTATTACAGGACTCTTTCATGAATTCATACTATGAGCTAAAAATGAAGCAAGTTACTGTCCAGTATTGCTCTTTATGGCTATGAAGTTTAACTCTTGTTAGACCATTCAGTCTTTTACATCCATCGTACTGTAGCTTTATGCTAATGGCATAGTTCACATATAGTACCAAGTTCACATCCAGTATTTCAACTCATTGTTGACCTCTTTTTACCATAGCAGCACGCTACCAGCGTAACTGAAGTTCAGACACAAGAATGGTGCTATAAACTTGTGTGTTCATTTCCTTCTCATTGTTGGTGAAGTGTTGTAATGCCCCATCTGTTCAGGTAGTGTCTCTCATCACCTCCTCAATTTTATAGAGGTAGACAACGATGATGGAAAGCAACAGAGTGCCTCCTTATATTATATATAACATTGATTCAAAGAGATTTTTGACCTTGGTGATGCTGTTTTGAATCAACGTGATGCGGGAGCTGATGAAGTGGCTGCAGGTGATTAAAGTCTGCCTCCACGGATGCTCCTCTGTGCTGCTGAGTCAGTGACCTTTCCTGGCATCAGATCACCGTGCTCTACAAACTCCACTCTAGTACTTATGTCACTTCTCGTCCTCCATCCTCTGCTCTCCAGCTTAGTTGTTTGTGTGATGCAGAGAGGGGGGAAAAAGACAAGGACAAGAACAAAGCAAATGAAATAATGAACACTGTACAAATATTTTCATTCCTTTGGCACATTTCAATTCTCTCTTGGCATTTGTCAAATTTATTTCTCATGCAAGAGCCCAAAACAGGAGCAACTGTTTTACAGTAAAGCCCCTGACGAGTGTCTTGTTATCTCCCTGCAAGTGTCATTGTACGATAAGTCCCTGCCTGGGCTGCGTCGCAAAAATGGGTCCTCTGACACAAATTTGCATGTTAAGCTGAGCGTTCCACGAGGACAATTAATCAACATACAGCTATTAATGAGTCAGTGTCCCCCAGGGATTAATTACGTCCCATGTGTCTAAGGCAGGGACAATCCCAGTAACAGCTGTTTATTCATACAAGCGCTTTTATGGCTGTCCATATTCTTCATAGACAACCAGAGAAAAAACTGTTGTCTTGGGAAGTCAAGAATTCAAACTGGGTTCGAATAAGCAGTGATGAAGATTTTGTGTTATTTTTTTCTGCTTCCTCCTGTCAATCAAATGAGTGAATGCAAAAACAAATTAGAATTTTTTTTTTTTAAGAGGTGGAGAAAATAATCTATACAGAAGAGTATGTATAAGCTGCAGATTTAAGGCAGCTTGTTATTCAAAGCTCAGGGATATGTTTTCTGTTGCGAATGGACTGACAATTTCTCCAAACTTTTCTTTAACGTCTGGGGCAGTTCTTGGTGACTGTGTATGTGGGTGGATGTGTGTTTGAAAAAAAAACAAACATTTTGGACAGGGACAGTGCCTGGAGGGTTTCATATCCACCACTCTTGAATGATAAGTTACTTTAATTATCTCTGTTCAGACATAGGGAAACTTGCCTTTTGGAAATCTGCTTTGCTCCAGCAGTTTTAAACCAGTTCACATACTTATTCCAGGGATCAGCAACAGACAGGGAAACACTTGCATATTACATGTGATGTGCTTTTAAACAAGCTTATTGTAACACTGCAGTAAACAACACAGCCATGCAGACAAAACAGGAAGAAAATTATGCATCATGCAGGGACAGAGCCCCTCTCCTCGAGCTGCCTGCTGGAGCATTTTTTTTTTTAAGTTAAAATGACAATGCCAACATTAACTTTTTAAACTGGTAAAATTAATCAGTAGTTTAACTGTAAGAGAGTCAGCCTGCAGAGACAGTGGACCTTATAGTGAGTGAGCCCTCTGAAGATTGACACCATGGAATGACTGCCTTCTGGCTCCTGCCAACAATTACGTTCAGTCAAACCAAGACATGACCCTGAATGTGAGTCTGTGTCTCAGCCCTCAGTGCCATATGGACTCGGCATGTCATGTCACCATGCCTGATGTCATCACCACTGTGCGCTCATCTCATTAGAAGATGATTTTCACCTTTTGACTCACATGGCTCTGCTTTATTTGAAGAATATCATTGTCATCAAGTGTCAAAACCAATTGCAGAATTTGTCTTAAACATAATAATTATGGCTATTTGCTTAAATTGACACAATACTTCACTGTACTGACATTCAGTTTTACAAGTTCTTTGAAATGAAAAAACACAACTGTGGTCATAGTAGGACTCCAGGCTGATTAGCAGGAGATGGGCATGGTTCATGTGTCCAATAATGGTATAGTTAGTGTCCAAAGCAATCGATATTTTACAAAAGAAACGCAAACAAAGAAAAATGTGTATAACTATATTTTTAAAGTGTTGTGTTTGTTTCTGAAACAGTAGTAATCAGAAACAAATCACAGCTTACTCACTGTTGCTCTCCTTAATGTTTCACTTTTCCTTGTAAAAATAAAAAAAACCATTAATGAAGTGTATATATGTATGAGTTAGCCTGAGTTTGCCAGACGAATGCTTTAAATGTGATGCAGCAGCAGTATTCAGTCCTCTGTTAAGTGCGCAGATGGGGTAACCAGTGAGGATGTTATTGTTGATATCACATCATGCTGGATCCTAGGTGGGTGTTGTTTGATGTTTGTGTGTGGATTCCTCGTCCTTAAGTAGGCCATCTGGTTCAAGTGTGGGGAATGTGGACCCCAGGAGACCTAATCAAAGTCACTAGTTTCAGAGTTTTACAATTTTCTCCTTCTGTATGATAAAATTACAACATTTGATGTTAAGACAAGATCAGTTACAGAAAAGTAAAATATAATTCACGTATGATTTGGTAGAGGCTCCAAAAGACTGCTATGACCCTGAATAGGCAAGGATTTAAAAAAATCAATTCATGGATGGATGATTTAGTTTCAGTGACTGAAACACAAAATTAGAAGACAGTTGATAGTCAGATATAGATCACTAAGTATTTCCTAAGTTATTAAATGCATTCAGTGCAATGCATATTTAAATTAGGAATAAATGTCTGTTTATGGAAAATACAATGGAAGTCACAGTCTTCATATTTTTATAACAATATTTGAGATCTTATGATCTAATTTGGATATATTGCATTCGCAAAGCAGTGAACCAGGACATTCTTATACTGTTTAAAATTTCCAGTAATCCTCTTGTAGTTTATAAAAACGATAAACCGCTCAGTTTATTAGGCTTATAATTTCTAAGAAAATACATAATTTCTAAAAGAGACCATAGATATTTAATAGTTGAATGTTCATCTGCTGCACCACCAGTAACCCAACAGTCAGAATCCAAGTGCCATTAAATTATTTACCAAAAAAAAAAGAAAAAAAAAAACTCCTAAATACTGCTGTACATGCCGACTGAACAAAATGTGCAGCTGTTACATCATGAGCTGCATCAGGCTCAAAGCAGCCAGAAAAAACACTTTCCACCGCTGCAGTTTTGCTGTACATAAAAAAGGAGACATTACACCCATTTTTTCACAAGTTAAAACAATTTCAAGAGGGCTTAATATATATTTGTAACATACTTTAATCAAAATTACATAAAAACTCTATTACAATAGCTCCCTTGACAGTTACGCTTTCACCCCTGTGTTCATGGTACCCAGTTTTATGGGATGCAACTACTTGCCTTACCTCCGCTCCTGTTTTCCATTGGCTGTGCATAATGCTAAATCAGAGTACAGCTTTGTGCTATCATGTAAACATATTTTTGCTTATCAAAAATCAATTAATTTCTCATCATGGTATTTAATGTTTGAGAGGCTAACCATAAATGTTTCAGCATTGTTTGCTAGTTTCTTGCTGTAATGTGAGCTTTTGACAGGGAAACAGAAAAAGAAGTCACATTTTCTAATTGAGATCTCAGCGAAGCCTTTTACTTTCGGAGGAGATGTAGCTTATCAAGTCCACAAAAATATTTTATTTGTTTTTCTTGATCTGATAAAACATTGGATGATGTACTGGTGGACCATTACGTGCTCATTTCTTTTTTAAATTTAATGAAGCACATAACTGCTGATGAAAAGGTGCTGTTAAAAGCAAAGCAGTAACCGAAAGAAAAAGCATTATTTGAAAGTGGTGGTGGACATCACATGTGAAAATAAAGATTTTGCCCTGAGCTGGATGTGTGACATAACAGAAGCCAACCCTGCAAATTGCGACGACTCACTGAGTTAGATATTTTCTGACATGCTATAGGGAGCCTTGAACGAAGTGACAAGATTATGTATTTATATTAGCTGACAAATTTGTTTGCTTTCAAAAAGAGAAAAAGTACTTTTGCTCATATGTCTCACTACTTTTTTTTACTGACAAACTAATTTTACTGAAGGATTTCAGGATTTCAGAAAGAAATGTTGAGCCTTTTGTGAATTGCAGATTAAACTAAGCTCAAGTCGAAGGCTGGGATATCACACCGCAGCTTTTCTGTGCTTTAATCCTGCCTTTTTTCATGCTGCAAAGGTCTTGTTTAATGACTAACTGGCATTGATTGAGATGGTGGAAACATTCTTCTAAATCTCCAGCAAAATTCAAAATGAGATGATATTTTCCATCCATCCATCCATCCATCCATCCATCCATCCATCCAT
>JAOWBL010000022.1:13164564-13182466 GCA_028564865.1 Zenarchopterus dispar
GTGAAGAAGCAGGGAAACATCTAAAACCTGCAGGACTCTGGCCCTCGAGGACCAGGATTGGTGACCCCTGCTGTAAAACCTTAAGCTGTACTAGTATCACTTTGATTTATAATTTTAAGGTCAGAGTTTGATTCAAAATCAATTTATGATTCAGTACTACTATGTCCATAGAAAGCAGAGGTAGGTGTGAAAGCAGAGTATAATAAATATTTATGGTTTATGTAGTTACATTGAGGAGTTTAGTATAAGAAAAAAGGTTACAAGTTTTAACTAGTAACAGAAATACCGCTGCATGAAAAATAATAATAGTGCATTGATAGGATTACAGGATCTCCAAAAAAAAAAAACATAAAAAATGCCGTATGAAGTTGAGAGAAACATTGTTAAATGTCCATTTAAATACAAGTTCCACACCATTATTTTAATATAATAATAATAATAATTGCAGACAATATGTCTTGAAGAGACTCTCATATTTCCAGAAAGGGGGAGAAGCCAACTGTCAAATCTTTTTTTTTTTTTTTGTCACATCATTATTTTATTTTCTACATCAAATTAACAACCACTCCTCCATTTAACATTAGACTTTCCATCACAGTACCCCTTGCATATTAATGCTCAGGTAGTGAATTTTCAGGTTTGGAATAGACAAATTATTTTTAAAAACATCTAGCCAAAACACTCATATGAACCAAAAGTATTAAAGTGAAAATACTGTATTATCATTCATGTTAATATCATTTTTTTATGTATTGAAGATTGCAGATGTTTATGCATGAACTAGGCCAAAGTTTACTTTTTTAATGTGTTTTTTTTTTCCCCTCATGAGGCTCTTAGAACTGCAGAAAGTCTTCCAGGTGATAAACTGTCTTAGCTAACTTGTCTGCATTTCCATGGTTGAAAACAGGAATCAGATATCTCTGTTTGACATTTACAGCTGACTGCCAAGTATGTGGTTCAGGTAGTATCTGGGTGGAGTTTTCAAGATTGAATATCACTAATTGGTTAAAAAAACAATTGTGTGTATGGGGAAAATTGGAAAAAGATTCCAAGTGGTAACAGATGGAAGAAAGAGACTCAAAGGGAGAAGTGCATGTTTATTTGAATAACACAGTTAAACTTGTCACATTTTCCCAACTTTACATTTTCTGTTTTAACTCATTCGTATCATCTACTCAAACATTTCATGCAAGGGAAACCCACAGGATAACTGCATTTGCTGGACTATTTCTTATTTGGATGGCTCCATATTTCCATAGTCAAGCCTGTTAGCAGAGAAAACAGAAGACCGTCTCCAGAGAGAAGGCTCATGAAGGTGTGGCTTGGAAAGTGAGATCCCTAGAGACAGACTAACGTCAGTAGAACCAAACCAACAGGAAGCGCTCATCACAGGAAGTGCAGAGGTAGATTCCAGTATAGGCTGATAAAGGCAGCAGTCAGGGGAAAGTACATGTTTGTTTCTTAAGATGTATTTTTGTTTTTTTGATTGTACATTATGGCACTGAGTAGGCACCAGCTGGCTTAAGTCCAGTCACACAGATTAGATTTTCTTTTTTGTCAATTTTCTGAAGTCTAACTCAACAAAGAGGAGGCACCTTTTTGTCAGTTCTTCATTTTCTAATCTAATCCTAATAATAATCTGAATGTATTTATTTTTCTTGTCTCCTATCAGGAGTCAGCAATAGGAAGGCTCCTCCTCCAGTTCCACCTCGCATCACCTCCAAGCCCCTCATCTCAGTGACTTTGCAGAGCAGCACTGAGTCAGCCCAAGACACATACCTTGACCAGCAGGACCGTGGCAGCGAGGCCAACAGTCAGTCAGGACGCAGCAACTCCTCCGACAGTCTCAGTAGCATCCGCACGGGCAGCCTGGCTAAGGGAACCAAGCCTCCAGCAGCCCCCGTCCTTGCTGCAGGCTCTGGACTTCCTGTTCCAGCCCCCCGTGTAACCTCTACCACCACTGTTGCTGCCACCACCACTTCCACATCTACTCAGTGTCAAAATGATACCGTGAGCACTACTATCACCTTAGACCAGCCTCCAACTGCAGCCAAGAGGAAGCTGTCCTCTATTGGAGTTCAGGTAAGCTTTGTCTATCATGTCCATTCATATGTAATTGTACCAGGAGAAGAGTAAAAGTACACTTACAGTCACAACCAACTGTTGTTTCCTTGTGGGTGATATTTTAGGTGGACTGTCTTCTTCCAGTCCCAAGAGCAGAGCCTTTACTTCTGTGCACACCTTTAAAGTTTCAGTCAATTGGAGTTCAAGTTGAAAACGGCAGGCCGTAAGTATTCTCTAATATTGTTTGTTTTTGTTTTTGTTTTGTTAACAGAGATGATTATGTAGTGTGCATGACTAATGTCTGGTGTCTTGTATCCTTGGGCGTGCCATTATTCAGTCATGGGTAAGATGTTTAACCGTGTGGGTTCATGTTACTACATTTTGAGTGACTTTAAAAGCAATGTGTACTAAGTATAGTGGTAAAGATTTACAGCCCTTTACCAAAATCTAGCAGATTTAGGCACAGAAGGCAATACTCAACATTGCATGTTTTGTTGTCTTTTGTGTTATACTGAATTTGGAGCAGAGATAAGCTCAGAGGATATCTTTCTGTTAATAGAAAGGTGACTCTTACATCAAATAATTTTACTGTCTAAAAGAAGAGTAAACTTATCTAACGTGTTGATTTTTATTAAGAAAAGACTGTTTATTTATGGTAATCACTAGAGTGTTTATTTTTGTCTCTAAGCACTTTTTTATGTCATACCTTCTAACTTTTATGTCATAACTTCTAACAAATGACAGAGTATCAGCGATATCGGTCATGATAAAATCCTAACAACACCCATCCCTAAATATTTAGCTTCTAGATGGGCCTATATCATAATGATGCTGATTTTTTTTTTTTGGCTTCTCCCCCATGCTTTATAAAAGAAAAGTTCTGTAGCCTCTCATTTGCTTTTCTCTCCATAACTATTACTTTATTATTATTTAGTCTTTTATAGTGATAATTCTGCAGCAAGTGGCAAATGTAATTAATGAGTCAGCCCAGTGGAAGAATACTTTGATGTCCTTTTACTTATGTTTTAAATGCACTGAGCCAAACCCAGTGATAAGCTAGTTATTTAAACTTGTCAGTGGCACTTTTAATTTTCTTTTTTTTTTCTTTTTTTTCTCCTTCTCATTCTCTCTGAAGTCAGCAGATCATTAAACTTTTATGCTCTTTACCCGATCTATTTCTAATTTCCCAACTGCATCCCTTATGGTGTTTTGCAGCTCTTCTTTCCTCATTGCATTAGATAAAGATGCACATTCAGCATCAGCTTCTGAGAGACTTGTGTTTGTCTCCACAGTCTCAGCCGGGACAGCAGCATGGCCTCCAGGCAAAATACAGAGACTGAGCCTCCACCCCAGGATTCTGTACCCACAGAAAACAACACAACCAACTGCATTGACAGCCAGACAGTGAATACCACTGCGACCAATGGACAGGACAAAGCCATGAAACAACAGTCTCTTAACCACATCCCAGTCGCATCCAGGATATCCACCTCACCCCCTGCATCTCTGGACCCGGCTTTAGACCCCTCCTCTCTGCCGCCACCAGATCCCAGCCTCGAATCTGGAAACTGCAGCATGCAGGGAGACTCTGTTCAGCCCAGTACGCCAGCGTGCCTCAGAGATGGTAACTGGTTTCTGAAGCTGTTACAAGCAGAAACGGGCCGGATGGAGGGCTGGTGTCAACAGATGGAGCAGGAGACCAAAGACAACAAGCTCTCAGAGGAAGGTCAGTGAATAAGATTAGGTGATTGTTAGAACATTTTGGCTACAATTCTTTCTTTCTCTCTCTCTCTGTCTCTGTCTGGTTTTCTCTCTCTGTCTCTCTCTGTCTCTCTCTCTCTCTCACTCACTCACTCACTCACTCACTCACTCACTCACTCACTCACTCACTCACTCACTCACTCACACATAAATGTGTATTATGTCCAGGTGGGACATGAAATGTTTTTATGTTTGGATGATTTTTCCTGTCTGTTTTCTCTATCATAAAGCTGATTTCATTCTATCCTGGTTTTCCCTGGTAACATGCAAATCAGACTCTGGCCTTTTTCCAGACTAGTTTTATCATTTTGTTCTCACATTGATCCAAAGACATCAGTGCTGTCTGTTATACAAATTGTTAAGAGGTAAAACGTTTTAAAATCAGGTGAACTCTGCTGCAGATCTTAGGTCCTCATCTTTTAATGCATCTTTAAAAATTCACTCAACATTTTTTTTGATGCTTTAATGAATCAAATTAGATGGGAACAGCAGTTCAGATACCTAAGACATAAAAGAGCATAACATAAAGGGAGGAGGCATGGCAGTAATGAGCTTTAGTAAAGGGCTTGTTAAGGCAGGGCCCTGAAAAGTTGAATTCATGTGCCTGTTTGTGTAAGTTCAGATGGGGGACGACATCAGATCTCATCCCCGCAGTGTGGGCAGTGAGACAAAGCATGACACACCCATTACTGCCATTGACTTACAGTACCACGGATCACTAGAGTGAGAGAGAGCTTTGTTTTACCTGAAAGACTTATTTTGCTTTTTCATAACCTATAAAGAGACTTATAAAGAGACTCTGTCTCTGCAATTCTTTAAATATGAATCATAACAGTGAAGGCAGCTCCAGATTATCTTTCCGCCTGCTCCAAATGAAATTGTTTGCCATCAAAGGATGCTAAATAGTAGGATTTTCAAAAAATATTAAATCTCTAGACAGCAGGATTAAATCTTAAATATGCACTTTCTTTTTTTTTTTTTTTTTGTTGTAGTTGTATTTTTGTTTTTCCCACCTGTTTATGATTTTTCTTATTTTCTGCTTTTGTAGTGTTGGGGACGATCCGTAGTGCGGTGGGCAGTGCTCAGCTGCTCATGTCACAGAAGTTTGAGCAGTTCAGAGGTCTCTGTAATGAGAACTTGGTGAGCAGCTTAATTACATCCTGTTGAATCTCTGCATATTTGTATCACCCTACTGATTTAGCACTCAGATTCTGTAAACTGTTAGTATCATGTGTTTGATGAAAATGAAATGCTTTTTTTATTCAGTTTCATTTGGAGATCCAGAGATCTTTGGACCATCTGTGGACATCTACAGATGGTTCTTCATTCTTTTCTTTAATTGTTCCACTTTTCTTTTTGTTGGATATATTGTGTTCAAAATAAACAAATATCTGCACACTGAGCTTGTTCTGCAGATTTGTATTTTTTTTTATCCTTCTTTCATAGATATTTTTCAAGAAATAGTTGTGCAAAGTCCTTTGTTCATTTTTTTTTTCTTTTGAGGATTCTGTAATGCGTCTCTAATGTGGTTTTTGAAAGGTGACAATTATTGTGTGTATTGTCTCCTTATTTATGTGCTTGAACTGTGTGATCTATTTTTTAATTTTTTTTTAACCCCCAAAGCCATTAATCTGCGTCATTTTCCTTTCACTAGAATGTAAATGCGAACCCACGACCAACGGCACAGGATCTTGCAGGGTTCTGGGATCTGCTTCAACTCTCAATAGAGGACATCAGCATGAAGTTTGATGAGCTTTACCAACTAAAAGCAAACAACTGGCAACTTCCTGAGAAGCCAGAGAAGAAGAAGAAGGTAATGCTTGTTGCCAGATATTTCTTTTCTTCTATTTCATTCCTGGGTGCAGCAATTAATCATTTATTTTAAAGTTAACTAGCATACAGTTGTTGCAGTCTTTTTCAAGCAAAAGTGATTTGTGTTCTTTGATGCCAGTGAGACTTTTTCTCTGGTTTTATGTCTGAAAGTTTTAAGATTCTTAGTGTAGAGTTACAAGATGAGAAGTTGCATTTTCAAATGATTTTTTAAAAATCTTCTAATGCAACAAATAGTTTATCAAAATTGTAATTAGCAGATTTGTAACTCATTTCCGTAACTACCACTATAAAGTCAAACCAATATATACTCATCTTTGCATTTATTAGTTTATAATTGAAACTATCAACACTACTAAGGTTGTTTTCAGCTGGTGTCGCACTGTAGCTTACTCCTCTCCATCTTTGACATAATTTCCTCAGGATGAAAACAAGCAGCTTCCATCATCTGTGCCAAAGAAGCCGTCAAAGCCGCGGCTGTCAACAGGGAAAGACAGGAGTGTGGACTCGGCTGTGGACAAGCAGCGCCAAGAAGCCAGAAAACGGTTGATGGAAGCAAAGCGGGCGGCATCAGTACGACAAAACTCCGCCACAGAAAGTGCTGACAGCATTGAAATCTACGTCCCCGAGGCACAGACCCGCCTCTGAGAGCGAGCCAGCGCCAGTCATCAAGGAAAATCATGACATTCATTGACACAAACACACAGATCTGAGATGAACACACAAAAACATACCACGGATGCACAGAGGTCGATCCTTCTCAGCAGCGCAGCTGACCACAGGAGACACAGGGGGATCACAGAGCACCCAAATATTCCAGTGTAATGCAGATTGTCAGCCTGCTGCCATGGGACAGAAATAACCTTCACAGATGTTTAATATTATTGTTATTATTATTATTGATATTATAATATTATTATCTCCTAAAGTATTTCAAGACTGTCTTAATTGTGCAACTATCTTGGATAAGGACATCCTGTACCCTGTGAGCCGAAGAATCTTGTTATCCCACAAGTTTACTCTCTTAAGAAAAAAAAAAAAAAAAAAAATTCTCGTCACTGTTGAGTTTCTTGGCAAATTGTGGCTGCGCAGTTTGCAAACTGAGCTACCATTCACATACACTCAGGACACATATGCAGGTGTACTCACTGTCCACAGAGTCTTCCTGTTCTCTCTTTGTAATTAGGCTGCCACCCTTTACGTGTGGTGTGAGCGATTTACTGTCTTAATAATCATAAGATGGCTCTAACATAGTCGGAGATTTAAAATTCAGAGAACCAGAGGAAGGCGGTAGCATATACTATAAATATCACACTATTACAATGTTGATTTTGTAAATGTTGTATACCAGATTCATTGGTAGAAAGCGGTCAGTGTTCAGCACCAAGGTAGTTTTTTATAGCTCAAGTACATTTACTGTCATGATATATAAGCATTTGATGCAATCATTCACTCCCCCTTCCTCCTTCATCCACTCCTTTTCACCAAGGCTCACTGCACAGTTTGTCTGTGAACGCCCATTGTTAAAGTCTTAACATTAGTTTATTTTTGGTGAGGGATTCAAGTAATGACTGCCGAGCCAGTGAGCTATAGTGGAATGTATGAATCGTATCCATTTACAGCTCAAGCTGACTTGATTACTGCACTTTCCATTCACCTCAGATCAAGTTTGCTCACCTTTTTGTTTTTCTAATCATTCTGACTTTCACTGCATCTTTTATCTGATGCAGGGGACCAAGACATTCACCACTTTAATATGGCATTCCCGTTCAACCTGACGGTGCGAAAGGGTGGGGGTCTACTTGTTGCTGGAGAGGAATTTAAATAGCATAGCAATAATGTAATTGTATCAGAGCAAGCATTGCCGTAGGTATCCAGTCTGCAGTTATTTAACCAATATTTCCAGTAGGATTTTCTTAACATGAGGGATGAATGTTTTATTTTGTTTATGAACAGTGCTATTGAAATGTAACATCTCAGGTTGAACACTCAATAGTAAAAACCACTATGGATGGAATGCTTGTTGTGTAAGCTTAGATGAATTGGCCAAATGCTTATAACCTTTGCATAATCCTGCATATGCCTCCAGAACTGCTCAGCATTTCTCTCCGAGGATAAACATGTTCTTTTTGAAAGTTGTGGTGCAGTAATGCACAGACTCGACTGCTTAAGTCATCAGTCTCTTTGGCTGTCCCTTCTAACAGCTTGACACCCCCCACCCCCATTCTTTTCATTTGTGAGAATCAAAAACTGTGGTACCATTTTTAACTTCATTCTTTTTTTTCTTTTTTTTTTTTTTTTGTTTCTTTTATGTCAGCAGACACATTTTGTGACTTTGATCTTAAATGCAGTAGACATAAAAATGTCTTGAGTTCTTTTGTTATAATTCATAATGCTGCATGGGATTTCATAGTGTGCCAAGATGGCTGTGATCATTTCTCATTGGATTAACTCTTTAATTTAAAAATATTTTTTTAATTTAATCTCATGAATTCAGCTGCTCATGTACATACTTAGATGTAGTGTTTGCATCAGCTCAGTCCAGATACGCTTTGCCTAACCTGTTAAAACTCATGACACTTTGATTGTTGAATTGGATCATTTTCAGTTTGTGTTTTCTCAAATGGAAATGCAAATGTCAAGAGTATGACTGGGTATAATAAGCGATTCTGTATTTTGGCATACTTTTTTTTTTTTTTTTTTTCCCTAAGAACTGGTTCTCCCCCTACTGGTCAGTTCCTGCGCGACACTCCAGACGTGTTCAGCTCCATTTAATCACAATTTATCAAAGAAATGAAGTTGAACTGGGAATGCTGACACAACACTGCATTGTCAACTTTCTTATTCTCTTATTTGTATAACATCAACAAAGGACGTGTGCACCTCATTGTCCAAAGAAATCATTAAACATCCCTTTGCTACATGTCCTGGTCATCATTCCTGCTGTCTTTTTTTAAAAGCACTCATTCATGACACAATGGTAATATTAGCTGCTAAGTTAATATTACACACAACTAAATCTGATCATAAGCAGTAGAGTAGTTATTTTATTGTTACTGTGTAATCTCTTAAAGCATGGCCTTCTTGCATATAAAATGTACAAAGATCCTTGCTAGTAAACTTTCAGTATTCCTTTAAATGGGTCTTGCAAATGACCCGAAGCTTTTCAATCTGTGTAAGGCATTCAGGGTATGTACTGTGCATAAGAGTTTATAACTGTGACTAATGGTGGACAGTCCTTTTTCATATCATTTTAGAACCAGATCCCTTTATTTGCCTGTTTCCTGAGAGCAAGACCTGATCAGGGATCTTCTGAGGGTTTGTTTACCAGTACTTCCTGAGTTTCAAAGGGCTACAAAACGGACATTTGTTGACCAGAAGGTGCAACTCTGGAGGTGAATTATGTGAACGTGCTATTATGCCACCATGTGGATGAGGCAATATTTTCTGGGTAAGTGGTTGGTTCCGTTTACTGAAATGTGTGAGACAAAGGTGCAATGAAAATCTTTTCATTTGAGTACGTTTGATGCTTGATGGACATGCAGAATCATATATTTCTTTTCAGCACCTGCCCGAGTGGTCATATCACTCTTTGGCCACATATCTGTCCTCTCAGAGATTCAGCTAGAAAAATGAGCAAAAAAAAATATGTAGTTCCAGAGTATCTTGTACTGACATATTTTACAAAATAAGCACATATCTTACAGATGAAAGGTTGTTTAATGTTACGATGTATTAGTTAGACACTGTGAGCCTAGTTTATTTTAAGAGAATAAAAATTGTGACTGCAATGATTTATGTGGCATATTTTCTGTGTTATTTAAACTGCAGAATTAAAGGGGAATGCCACTGAGGTCTGGAATGATTTTTTTCTTTATATTTCATATAAATCAACAATTTAGCTAATATCTATCATTTATTGTTAAATTTGGAGCAGGATGAAGTATCCAGGAAACCTTTGTATTTATGTTCAGTTGACTTTTTTTGTGTCTTAAAATTATAAACAAAACTTAGTTATAACAAAGGTTATAAGATGTCTATGACTATTGCTGTAGTGTGTGCATGGGTGTTTTCTTGTGTCACAGAGCTCCTGTTTTTGCCTTTAAATTAAAATTTAATTACCTCATGAAAAATGTCAATAGGTTCAGCTCGGGAGGAAGCATGGCATCCTCCTGACATAAACCCAGCTCAATTGTTATATTCCCTCATGTCAGGAGATGCTGAGACCCCATCTGTCTCGAGCTTTCAGGTGAAGAGACAGCTGGAGAGGCTGAACTGGAACAAGGGTACAAGTCCAGATGGTGTCAGTCCTAGAGTCTCCAAGGCCTGTGTAAAACATCATAAACCTTAACCTTAGCCAGGAGGAGGTTGTAGTGCTGTGGGAGAAATTCTCTACACTTTAAAAGTATGTTTAAAAAAATAAGCACATGTAAAATTTCATGCTGCAAACTGAGTTAATGTACTTTAATTGTATTCCATTTGTCAAATGTTACAATTTTAATACTGTCTCAATAGTTAAACATAGACTTTTTTGAAAAAACTGATTTCTCATACCAGGATAATGAACTTGACACCAAGCCTTTTTACTTGATCATTAATTGAATAATAAATACTAACCTTAAAAGTATTTTATTTTTCTTATTTTATTTTATTTATTTATTTTGCAGCTCTTGTCTAATTTTTAATATAGATTTCTATATGCATATATATTTAGTGATCTTGTATATGTTATTTGACTTGTAATAGATAACTTATCCCACTGTATTTATATTACTTTTTCTAAAGATTTAAGTGTTGAATGGCATTCTTAATAATGCCTTTTTTTTTTCTTTTTTTTTTTCATTTATATGGACTTCACCCAGTACAATGCCTTTTCTGAGTCACTGGCAAATATATGAGAAACAAACAAAGTACATCTGAATAAATTCCTAGCCTAAAAGTAAAGATCTAAAGAAAAAATTAATCATTAAATTTTGCTACAAAAGATGATGTTATCGAACTAACTTACTTCTAGGTTTTCAAAATGATCTTCAAGTACCCTTTAAAAGCTTTTGTTTTGGAAAACTATACCGGAGCTTTTATTTTGACAGCAATTATAAACTTCCGGTGGCAAAGTAACTCCACCCTACGGAGAAGGCGGAGGTAAATCGCTCGCGAGGAAGGAGGAGGACGATGCCAGTGGCGGCAGAGCTGGTCAGCCGACAGATAGCATCACTCCTTCAAAGTCAAACAACCCGGATGTGTCTTTTACCCGTACTTACTTTGTAAGGTCTGTATATAAAGTTTTGCCTTCATCAAAGCATTTTTGTAACAGATTTTCTTCGCAAATGGGTGTTTGTTAAAGTAAAAGCAGAAGTGCTTAAGTTTTCAGGTCATATATGTGAGCTACAGCTAAAGTCTGTGAGTACAGTATGTGACAGGTTGACTTTGTGCTACTTTTAGGGGTTATGTAATGTGTTAAATCTCTGTAATAATGTCAAAAATATTGAAAGCTTTGCTGTTAGTTTGCAGTTTTGTTTTGAACATATTTAGCATTCGGAGCTCATAGGTAATCATTACCTAACAGATCTGTAATAAACTTGCCGGGAAGGATGAGGGTGTCTGAGCTTTACAACTCTATTTGAGCTTATGTTTAAAATAACTTCACACTGTCGATTTTTCAACTAAATAGAAATAAAAACTATTATTTTTAATAACATGCTGTTGAAAAGAGCTCAATTAGATTTATCATTCAGTTAAATCACTCCTTCCACATCCTCCAGAATAGATATTTTATTGCCTTATTTGTCTTGTTCGTCAATTTACTGCATGTTTGTCTTATAAACTATGAGTATGAGTAAGTATGACGTGAGGATGACCACTTTGACATTGAGGAATTCTGAACCCCCAGTCCCTAACCCTCCTCTCCCATGCGTTAACCCCAAGATGGTAAAATACATTAGCCCCCTTTCCTCACTGTCAAATAACTGTATTCACACTCATGTATCAGCAGGTGGTGTTTTTTGCCATGTCACGCTAAAGTCACCAGTGATCAGAGATCGGTGTCTCCAGAACAGCTGTGACAGGACAGCAAGACATAGATCAGGCCCATCATGTCTTCCAAACACCGAAGACATGCAGCTGCTTCAAACAGCTCAGCTGAAGCCAAAAAGAGGGACACGAGGGCCAATGAGAAGAAGTGCTGTGAGTTGTTTTTATTCCATGCCGCCGAAAGCTCCCGAAATGTAAAAAGTGATGCCTCTTCCCTTGTTGTTAATTATTGAACTGTTGAAATTAACCGTTAATTTCAGCTGTACATTACAAAATGATTCTTGGAATTAAAGTTTCTCTGTGGATCATTGGAAACACCAGATACGGCTTCAGCCAGCACACACTGTTAAATGTCAGCTGTGATGCACCTTTTTGTCGTCTCTGGCATTTATGCAGTTTGTTGATAAAACTGAAAAGGTATCTGAAGTAGTTTTCCTCCTGTTGTGGTTAGACAGCACTCAAAAAATGTCAGAGACCAGAGTATGATTTTAACTTAACTGCCAGGCTGTTATCAGGAACTTGGGATGGCCTAAGAATTCTTTTAAAATGCAACAACATGAAACAATCCCTGGCTGCTGACTCTTGGAATCACAATTCTCAGTATCATGAGTCAAGTTTGGTCTCGCAAGGCCCTTGTCTCGAAAGATTTATCTTCACGAGGAGTGGATTTTTTTCCCCCTCCAGAACGATAAAATGTCTGAATATTTTCAACTCCAACAAAGCTACACTGGAGCACCAAACTGTGTTGCTAAGCAGCAGAACTCTGCAAAACATTGATTTTAAAACATGATGGAAATTTCAAAATAAACATTAACCAGCCATGGAATTATTATGCAACCAGTACTTTGGCTTCAGTGTATACTATACATATGCATGGGCATGTTTGTTTATAAAACATGCATATTTACCCTTTTGTCTCGACCTGTACCATGTACAGAGGTTATGATCATAAAATGTCCTGGCATTGTTCAAATATAAAACGTTATTTATGTCCTCTTCATGGTTCTCATGTGTGCAAACTGCAGCTTGGGCCTCCTACATGACCAATTCTCCAACCATGATAGTGATGATCGGGCTGCCTGCTAGGGGAAAAACCTACATGTCCAAGAAACTGACTCGCTACCTCAACTGGATAGGAGTACCAACAAAGGGTTAGTACAGAAAGAGCGCGTGTCTCTCGGCTTTATGGAGTCCATATTGTTTGACCTGTCCATGGACAGCCGAGGGCTGCTTTTGGGGGTTTTTAGAAGCAACACTCAGATGTTCATTTACAGATTGCTTACATTAAAATAGTGCTACAAAGCGTTTCTCCTTTGTTACCATTTAAAACTTGAATTTAAATTTGCAGTTGTATCTAGATCTGTATCTGTTATTATACAGCTGTGGTTGTAGTTGTATATATTTGTTTCTTCTTTTTTTTTCACCTATAAGGAATGCCAGAGAACTGGTACGACAGGAAGTGTTGAAATAAAGCCTAACCCGTTCTTCCAACAGAGAGCATGCAGTCATCTTCTTATCAGACTTTGAATGTCTTTCTCAGACTGTCTCCCTTGGTTTTCTTGTAGTTTTTAATCTTGGAGTTTATAGGAGGGAAGCTGTAAAGTCATACAAGTCCTATGACTTCTTCAGGCACGACAATGAAGAAGCAATGAGAATTAGAAAGTGAGTAAGAAAGATCCTTTTTCAAATGAACCTCTCTATGGTGTTGTAGGCGATCTGTGTTCTTACTCGGCGAGTGTAATGACCCCTGGTTACTTCTCACTCAATCATGCAAATGCCTCGCTGGAGTTGCATTGTGTTCGCCTAAAAATTGATTCAGAGCACATGGGCTGAAGATAGCACTTAAAAGCCAGTTCGTTTGATTTTCTGATGGGTTTCTCATTATGTTTCAACAGACAGTGTGCCCTGGTGGCATTGCAGGATGTTAAAGCCTATCTGAATAAAGAGGGAGGCCAGATTGCTGTAAGGACACAAAAATGTACATATATATTTGTTAATAAACATCAATTTAGGTTTGATTCATACTGAATGATTCACGGTTAGGTTTTTGATGCCACCAACACCACCAGAGACAGGAGGGAGCTCATCCTCAGTTTTGCACAAGATAATGCATACAAGGTGAGAATCCCGCTCAGTACTGATGACTATCGTTGTAACTGAATTATTGGGGTTTTTTTTTTTTTTTTTTTTTAATTAAAGGTTTTGGTACCAGGAAGGAGACTCCACAAATCCAAATCATGTTTAACTAAAGAATAGCCATAAAAATTAGCATAATGTTTTTTTTTCTAAGACATACAGAAACAGTTTTTAAAAAGCATCTTGCAGGCACCTCCTCGAATACTCAAGATAGATCTTCCCTTTAGCAAAGGTTTCAGGGACTTCCTTACATGAAGAAACCTTTGATTTGTCTGTTTTACAAACTTTCATCTTTTATCAGTCAGTAATTTAGGACAGCTAATTACCAGTTTCTTTTTTCCTTGTCTTTTGTTAGGTGTTTTTTGTGGAATCGATATGTGATGATCCGGACGTCATAGCCGAAAACATTTTGGTAAACTTTTGTGATTTTGTGTTTCATTTAGTTATTTCATTTTTGAACTATGAACTCCTGGTGAGTCAACTAAGCAAATGTTTCTTTTAAAAAAGGATGTGAAGGTGTCCAGTCCAGATTACCCGGAGAGGGAGAGAGAGACCATCATGGAGGATTTTCTGAAGAGAATTGAATGTTACAAAGTTACCTACCAACCTTTAGATCCTGACAAACAGGACAAGTAAGAAGTTATTTCTGTGTTAGAAGTCTCAGTAGTTATTTTGTTGAAGACTTTATATCTTTAGAGTAATTTAAACAACACTCATTTGAACTCGCTAATAATTCATTCAGGCTTTACTTGTGATAGAAATCAGAGGATTTGTTTTACCATTGTGCAGAAAAAGATCCAAAATTACAACATTTGTCCAGCAGGTGGAAACAGAAGCTTATTTATAAGGCACAGCAATGAGTAAAAGGTCTTCGCTTATTCACTCCTGCCAGCTGGATTAACTGATGGTGCTTTTTATGAATATACCTGTTTATAACCACACTTGTAATATTAGAAAACTTGTATCAGTTTCCTAAAAAAAAAAAAAAAAAAAAAGATGATGTGCTTTACTTTAAATTGTAACTAGAAGAAATAGATTTTAGTCTTCATTTGCTGCATTTTGACTGCAGGAATCTTTTCCAAAAACTCAGCTCTTCAGGGCTATATTTTCTTCTAAATCCCCCTTTTTCACTGCAGGAATGAGCGACTAAACAGAATTCCAGGGAAAATGTTTGACTCCTATATAGCCCTGGTAGGAGGTATTTCATACATCCCATGTGTAATCTTCACCATAAAATGTACCATAGGAATAGTTGTTGCCATTTATGAACACAATAGTCAGACCCCACCATTAATGCCCTCTTCAATCAGCTGAAGTGAGACAAAGCTCTCCGCTGGATGTGGTGGTAGAGCGAGCTTGAGAATAAATGAGGAGAGGGACTGCTTGTCAGGACAAAAGAATACAGCTAACCAAAGGGGTAAGGTCAGTTGTCTTCCAACCAAAAGGCTGCCAGATCAATCTCCAACACTGTCACATGTCAAGTGTCCTTAAGCAGGACACTGATAGCTTCACTGATCCGATTACCCCAGCTGCTAAGCGTTCACAAGCCAATGTCCTCAAAGTTCTGGTTTCAAGCCCAGGCACGTAAGTGGGGAAAGGTGTGTTAGGAAGGGCATCAGACGTAAATTTCCTGTGCCAAATCAATTTGTTGAACATGATGATCCACTGTGATGACCTCCAAAACAAGGGAAAAGTCAAAAAAAGTTGCTTTCTTGCTATGTTTGAATACACAATTAAAAACCCTCACAACCAGGGGATAAAGTTAAAACTTTATGAGTTATTAAAGCAAGTAACATCATAAAGTAAACATCATGGTTTGATCTGTACAAGTGAAGCTTAAGTAATTCCCTAAAAATTTAATTTGTTTAGTTTTCCTTGATCCTTGGACCTCAGAAGAAAAGCAGAAGGCATATGTGTGAAATAATCATTAAGCTCCTTGAAGTTTTAAAAATCCACATAGTTACAAGCTAATTTACATCATTACTTGTCAGTAAGCTATTGACACAGAAATTATTTAGAAGTTCACAGAAAGTACAAACTATCTACTCTATATCTTTGATCATCATTTCAGTGTCTTCAGTGTTGTGAATATTTATGTTCTACTGTTGTTTTGTCACTGTGACCTACAGGAACCTGTCCTTTATCCAGGTCATCAATGTTGGTCGTAGTTTCTTAGTCAACAGGGTGCAGGACTACATCCAAAGTAAGATAGTCTACTACCTCATGAATATCCATGTGCATTCCCACTCCATCTACCTCTGCCGGCATGGAGAAAGCGAGTACAATCTGGAGGGACGCATCGGAGGGGACTCTGAACTGTCAGAGAGAGGAAAGCAGGTGATTTTAGAAGTTCATGAATTTTTAAACCTTTGTTGTAAAAAGATTAAAGTGTGAGGGGGAAAAAATCATTTTTGCTTATTAAACATGTCCAGTCCAGTCATGCACTTCTAAACTATTGCAATGTTGTAGAAATTTAAAGATGGAAACGGTGATACTAGGAAAATTTTACAAGAATTTTGAATGTATGAAACCAAAATGCTTGGCCTCTTCCTTCAAACCTCAACTAAAAACCCACACCCCTGAACACACAAAACAGTCCTCTAATATGTAGGTAACAAACGCGGGTGCACGGGACACACACTAGGATATGATATACCCAATTATTTGACACAGTTGGAACACTGAGTGGTTAAGTGAACACAGTGTGAAAAGCTGAGAATACAGTGGGATCTGAACTAGTGAATACAGTGGATGAAGCATCAGTCACGTGACCCATAGGTTTCTTAATTTCTCTCTTTTTATTATCGGACTGGGGAAAAAAAATTTTATAAGTAAAAACAGAAAATCCTTCTTGAAATGATCAGTCCCTTCATCTTTAAAATGTTAAATTATTTTAACTGAATAAGCTTTTATAAATCAAAGTGCAGGTTAAAATACACAAACACAATGCAGCAGCACATTTTCAATCATAAATCCAGAACTTCATTAAAATCTTGTTGCTTTAAAACAACAGTTTGGTGGGTGGTGGGAAACACTACTTAATTTCTCATATGTGTTAAGCTGTCATTATGAACATTTTTTTATCCTTGACAGTTTGCAGCAGCATTAAGAGGTTTCATAGAAGAACAACAGCTAGCTGACCTGAAAGTTTGGACCAGCCAGCTGAGACGCACCATCCAGACAGCAGAGGACCTGGGTGTTCCCTATGAGCAGTGGAAAATCCTGAATGAAATTGATGCTGTATGTCTCCGAATCTGTCACTCAAGGCACAGACATATACAGTAAGATGGTCACAAGTCTTACGTTTCCTGTTTTGCATATTTTTAGGGAGTGTGTGAAGAAATGACCTATCAGATGATTGAAAAAAAGTACCCCAAGGAGTATGCCATGAGAGACCAGGACAAATATCATTACCGCTACCCTGGAGGAGAGGTAAAACCTTTTTCACTCTAAAAAAAGAGTTGTACTATCACCTGATCAATGCTGTCATTTTTAAAAACATACTATTTTCCCTCTATTTCTAGTCCTATCAGGACCTGGTTCAGCGGCTTGAGCCGGTTATCATGGAGCTGGAACGACAGGGCAACGTCCTGGTCATCTGCCATCAGGCTGTCATGCGGTGCTTGCTTGCCTATTTCCTGGACAAAGGCGCAGGTCTGATGCACACAAACACAAGACATGTGAAGACAGCACCAAAATGACACTATTGCACTACTCCAGGATCACAATAGTCTCACAGCATCGACATTTGCACATGCTGTGTATTAAAAACTTCATAGCCATATTGTTCTTGCTGAAAAGCAGTGTGAAGGTGCAGCTCAACATAACACTTGTGAAGAGGAGAAATTCAAAACCCAGAATTGTTAGGATAACACCTTAAGGTACATAAAGATGCCTTAATCATAAATCGGTTCAAGTGTAAAGTAAAAGCGCCTCATTCTTAACCCATAAGCAGAACCAGTTAGTGTGTAAACCAGCGTTTCCCAACCCTGGTCCTCAGGGCAGACTGTCCTGCAGGTTTTAGATGTTTCCCTGCCTCATCACACCCTGATACAAGTCTCTGTGTCATTAACTATATATA
>JAOWBL010000022.1:13182566-13193239 GCA_028564865.1 Zenarchopterus dispar
GTATATGTATGTATGTGTATGTATACCAAACCAAAGACACAAATACTTAACATCAACTGTTAAGCATGGCGGTGGAAGAGTGATGATATGGGATTGTTTTGCAGCAACGGGAACTGAGGACCTTCCATTTTAAACCATGGACTCCTCTGTATACCAAGGTGCTGTTGAGGCAAATGTGACACTGAAAGCTTGGTCAAAACTGAGCCATGAAACAGGACAATGATAGAAAGTATACCAGCAAATCAACAACAGAATGGCTGGGAACAAAAGAATCAAGGGACTGCAAAACCTCAGCCAAAGTCTATGCTTTAACTTTAATGAAGATGTTTTATACCATCATAAGTAACATAAGGGATCTGGAAGCCTCTGGCGCTGTTAGCTTCATTGGATTTGAAGTTGATCCACAGACGTCTGGAGCGAGCTGTGAAGGCAATGGGCCGCTCATATGTCTGACAAGTCTCGTAGGTGGTGATGGATGTAGCTGACCCTAGAAAAGGCAGAGAAAGAATAACAATGGTCAGATTTTCATAACTATTCCTGGCATTATGTATGTATAAACACTACACTCGAATTAATTTGATTAAGCCATGAAAAGACAGACATACAGTTCTTCCGCATAACCAGCACATCTCCACACTCATCCTCTGAGGGCAGGAAAATCTCAGGCACTACAATAAGGATCTTGCGCTTGCTGGGTGGGTTGATGTTCCAGATACACTCCACATTGGCAGGGTAATTACCAGGATAGTTAGGTGACTCAATATAGCCCATGAACTCACCCATCTCGCCACCACATTGCCTGTCTAAACATACACAAGCAAATCAAATTAGATACAAGCTCAAGTCGAGGACATTGGAAGACACTAAAAGCTGTGATTTTCATGCTCACTTTTGCATTGTGAGACACTTGTGGCACCATCGAAATCTGTTGTCGTGTTTCCCGGGCAGGAAATGCAGTAGTTCTGCCTGAACTCTGTCTGATAGGTCCCCACTGGGCAGCGGATACACCGATGTACTGTGGTGTTGTAGTAATGACCTGGAGAACATTGAACTGCAGGGGGGGGAAAAAATGAACAAACATTTCAAGTGGAGAAGTTTTGACAATTACAGGAGTATATTTTTTTAAATCAAAAATTAATCTAGACCAAGCGGACCTTTGACTTCACAGTCATGGAAGGAGCTGGCACCTTCCCGCTTCGTGCTGAGGCCTCCACCACAGGGGAAACACAGGGTCCGGCCCAGGTCTGGCTGATAAGTGCCAAGAGGGCACGGCTGGCAGGGTTTGAAGCCGTCATTGGAAAAGTATCCTGTTGGACACTGACCTGGATTTGAGTTGAACAACACATAGATCAGGTTTACTAAAGACGGCAGCCCTTCACTGCACTAGAAATGCATCCTTAACATTATCCTCTGACTTTTAAACCTAAGCACCTGCACAGGAGGAGATGCTTCGTGCCCCGATGGGCCCGTGGCCATCACTCCCAGGGCAGAGGTCACAGGCCAGCTGACCCTCTTTTTCCTGAAAAGTGCCTGGTGGACACTGGACACAACGCCCCTGCTCTCCATGGTACTGGTAGTACGACCCCGGCAAACATCTGACTGAGAAAATATCCACAATAGCTTTGTTTCGAGATGGGCACATATTTCATGTTAACTCATCATAACTAAACCTGTACACAAATGCTCATTCAGCTCTCTGGTCTTACCACATCCGCCGCTGTCCCTCTCTGAGCCTGGGGCGCAATTCTCCTGGACTGGAGCAGCTTGTGGAAGTTTTTGGGCCACCTCGTACTCCAAACCGGCTACTCGGATCAAGAAGCGCTCCTGGTTAATGGACTTCTTCAGAGCCTTGATGTAAGTCTTCACCTGCTTCTCCATGCGCTGTCGCAGGCAGCTCAGGTTGCAGCTCCCTGGTCATTAAACGCCACAATTCATTCTCAAATCACAACGACTTGGACCACTGATGTGACAACTGACAACACGGTTAACACAGAAGCAACTGGCCGACCTGTGGTGTCTCCAGGTTTGACTTCAGCTTCCAGCTCCAGAGTAATGCGCGTTATTTCCTTGTTGGAGGGGTTGCGAGTGCGTCGCCCTTTAGCTTTCTTGGAGGATTCGCATTTGAGGTTAACAAATGTTACCAGACAGTTGCTGCAAGGCTGACCTCCTCCTGAAGACACATGTTATTACATACATGATGCAGCTATTTACATCTGTGAATACCTGCACACTCAGTAGAGGACAGACCTGGTCCAAGTGTCCGCCCCCTGTCCTCTGTCCTGCCAGTCAACTTAGGGTGAAGGTGGCATTTGGCATTTTTAATCTTGAAAGAAGTCGTCTGTTTCACTGGAGGCGCCAAAGTCTCTACAGACAAACACAGCCCAGTGGGTGGGAAGACACTGAAACATCATGCGGCTCCCACCATTGAGAGAGAAATCAGTGGTGGTTTGGCACTAACAAACAGGTGGGTAACAAACCTATGCAGCCCTGATTGCTGCTGGAGTTCAGCCTGGCATGGGACTTTCCTCTGAGGATGGGGATGCCACAACTAACTGAGTAGCTATTATCGGACTCTGCAGAAGTTCCCAGACAAGAAAAAAAAGTTCATAACATGTTTACAGCTTGTATATTTTGTGACTGCACCCTGGTAGCTGGTGACACACCTGCCAAATAGTGAGCCTTGGAAGCACAGGTAAGAGAGCAGCTCTCCTTCTTGCCCGTCTTGCTGCAGGTCAGGGTGGCCTTTGGTGCTACCAGTCCAGGAGGACATTTTACAAGTTCTGAGAAAATATAAAAACAATATTAACCCACTACATCACACACTGATGGGGGGAAAAAGCTAATACACAGAGACATCGCTGTTAAACGAACAGTTTTGATCAGCTGTGTTCCAGTAACAGTTTCCATTCCAACCTGACAATGAGGGATGACCTGATATGAATGTAACAGAGAAGTGTGATTTTTTGTTTGTTTGTTTTGTTTTGAATCTACACTCTCAAATAACACAGTTGAACTTAACATACAAGTTGAAGTCAGCACAAAACTGTTTGGGTTTTCATTTACAACAGTGTTTAGCATGCAGCAAGTCAGTGCACAGTACAGAGCTTCAAAAACACGTCAGGAGTGTTTCAGCGTAAGATGAAAGTTTGTAATAAAGAATCCTTGACTGCAGCATGATAACAAATCACAACAATTGAAATAAATAGTAAACTCCTGGTTGAGTTTTCTGATTAATGTTGACTCTGGCTCTGCCTGAGCTGCATTCACCTTTATTGCCTAAACTAACTAATGTATTATTATTTCAGTAAAAATTGTATTAAAGCCTCTTATTCTGATCCACACACACACACAGACACACACACACACATATACAAATACACACAGCAAACTAATATTCATTAAGAATGATGCTAAAATCTTATGTGAATCAATACATATCTTGTAACATACATATCTTGTAATAGACTAATGTTTTTGTTTTCTGGATGACATCAGAGAAAGGGAGGGGGGAAATAGAGAAGGAGTAAAGCAGAGAAAAAGGATAGAGTCTAGAGAAAAAGAGAAAGTGGAAATATGTGAAGTAATGGACAGGCCAATGGTTATTATGTTAAGACAGTTTCCATCTACCCACATTCACCACAGCAGCTTCCACAACCACTTCACATAAGGAAGCAGCAGATTGCAATAATGTGGGAAAATATAGAAATCTATGGTTGCTGTAGTTCATCAGGTTCTGTTTTTATTGGAGGTTGCACAGAGGAGGAGAAGGAAGTAGGAAAAAGAAAGCGAGATGTTTGAACTTCCAGAGAAAATCGAGACAAAAGGTGATGCAAGTAAAAGACAGGAGACTTCATGCCAAAGATGAAACTATAGGAGCATTTTCCAACAATAGAAAATCTGACTGTTAGCATTTTTTTCTTTTCTTTGCATATGCTGAGGACACCTGCAAGTACAAGCCTTAAGGACTGAAACTTTTTTTTCTTTTTATTAAGTTCAGGCCCTGTTTCAGTTTGTAAGTTCTGGGGTTGTAGTCTATTGTGGAGGGACAAAACCTCTAAAAGCAACAGCAACACAGCAGAACACATTTACGTCTAGATTTTCATCTTCTGGGTCAGAATGCACAAGTCTGCTTCCTATATTATACGAACATCACCTGAAGACAAAAAACAGGCAAATTTTAAAAATAGGCAATTTGCTGCAAAAGTCACTTCCAGTGGCATTTTCAATAAGACTTAAATCAATAATTTTGCTTAAGACTAGTGTGAAGGGTGTGAAGAAGCAGAGAAACATCTAAAACGTGCAGGACAGCGGCTCTTTAGGACCAGGGTTACCTACCCCTGGTCTAGATCAATGAAGAGCCCGTATAATCAGTGCAATAAGAACGTTTATGTGTGTTTGGGTGTGTTGCATTGAATTAACCACATGGTGGCAGTGTTGTTACATACCTATGCAATCTTTCTTGTTCCAGTGCAGCTTATATCCTGGTGGACAGGTACACTCGTAACTCCCCAAAGTGTTGATGCATCCATATTTACAACCTCCACGATTTATACTGCACTCATCAATATCTGTCAGACAATGTGTTGACATGAAAACATTTTACAGACAAGCATAAAAGGATTTATTACACACACCTAACTGGGTTTTAAAGGCTCAAAGAGAAAAACATGTTTTATTGGCAAGGATGACGTTACAAACAATGTGATCAATCCAAAATAATCTGGCATCAATCTTGTTCAATTAAATGAAAGCAAACAGTACAATCTATAAACGAGGAGGCTGTGTGTGCTTGCTTCAGTTCATCCTTCCAGAGAGTCACATTCAAGGAAGATTTATGTGCTTGCATGTAAACAGGAGTGAATTCTTGGTTTTGATGTCACCCACATTCAATTTCATGGTCAAAATTTCTCCGCTCTTCAGGGAGGAAGACTTGTGGTAAGCAGTAAATTATAATCACCTTTTCAAACACATGCTGAGCTAAAACCACTAAAAGCATCCGGCATCCAGATGCAGTCTGGCTGCAATCGATGCCAGACAGAAAATCAGTTTAGAGAGGAGAGCTGAGCATTCAGCGGGCTACGCAGAGGTGGCACAAACACCAGGAAAGAGACAGAGATAAAGGCAATGATTGATGATCTGGCCAGATGATATGAAAAGCTCTTCTCTGTCTCAGTCAGTTATTCACCCCGAATAAAAACAGTCTGCGCTCCGTTGCACTTCCTGAACAAGATGATGACTTCATCAACAGCCAGAACTGCTCGGAAATGTCGTGAGGGATGTGCCGCTCATCCTCTGCATCAAAGCACTCCACTTAAAAAAGAAAAATGTTTAATGATTATCTGATGGAAGAGGAGTTCATTTGCCAGCAACTGACTTCTTTGTTCCTCACATGCTTGATTCTAACATTTCTATAGATCTTCCTTGCCTTTGCGTGATCGTACAGCACATCGTGTGATTGAGATGGGCCATGAAAGAAGACGCCGGAGCAAGAAGACAAACTGACATTTAGACAAAACGGAGGATGAGCTCATCGAAATGTCGTCAAATTGAAATCTTCATCAGTTTTGTGTGCTTATTCATCAAGAGCCTCCCGTACAAATGACATCATAACTTAAGTTTTAAAGTGCAACCTTATCCAAGAACAATCTTGGCAGTTTTTCCTCTGCATCTTTTAACTTTAGAGCTGATACGGATTGTTTCTTCTTCTGCAGCGCAATAGGAATGGATTTCTGCTGATGTCAAAGCCGCCTGGATGAAGTGAGGTAAATTCAGAACTACTCAGAAAGTCTTACAAACGCTCTATTTGCAAGACAAGTAAAAGTGAGTTGAGCACTCGACTAGCGCTGAAGGAAATGGTTAACCAGACTCTCACTCAGCAGGAATGTTGACAGATTTCAGCACAAAGCTTAACAGCAGGTCACTGACCTAACTGGGTTTGTTAAGGGTGACTCTATTGTTAAACACTGATCACAGCTATCTGGACTATTTGGCAGCTATATTTCTGTTGATAATCCACACGGGAATAACAGACCCTTGCTTGTGGCCTGGAATGAAGAAAGTACAACGGGGGGCTCCATAAATCTCTGAGGTTATCTCAGAGTTCCGACAGCGGCGCTGAAAGGCAAGGGGAAATCATTCATCACCGGCTCACTCAACAGTAGTATAGAGAGCCATTTACGCCTGACCATCTCCACTTCTCTCAGCAGCTCAGCGTGGCCTGATCACCATCCATCAGGAGGGTAAAACCCTCACAAATCCAATTCTGGGGCAGTTATTCCCAGAGCTGGCAACTAATACACCTACCTGTGTGTGCAATGGATCTCATGAACCGATTAAACCTGGTTGAAATATAGCACATGGTGTAATTCCAAAAATACAAGCAGTGGGAGAATAAAATAAAAGCAACTACATAAGCAGGTTAACTTTAATAAATTACATTAATATTTTTAAATGTTCAACTTAGTTTTCTGAAGTACAAGGTACCATTTGTCAGGGGACGTTTGAAAGCATAATTAACATTTTAAGAAAAAGGAGTACAATATGCAGAAAAAAACACTCCGTTGGTCACATGGGAGTTGACATGGTCTGCTTGCAAACTTATCATCTTAACCTGAAACACACAATCCCACACATCTACACATCTACAGCTGTCAAGTTTCTGTGCACTACATTATGGTGCAACATTCTCCATCAGCAGACTTGTCAAACTATGGAATAAAAATAAAAAAAAAAGCTGTGTCTCACAAGTGCATAAGCTGTCTCTCTGCAGCTCTACAACCACTGTGGGACCCTGAGGCGCTGGAGACAGCAGCAGATTCTAAGTGGTGATATGCACTCAATCAAAGGAGCGCCACGACACCACAATGTGCTCTGGCGAACCTTCAGCAGATCTGACGCACCCTTGCACACCTCTTCCTGACACCAAAGGCTGTTTCTGCTTCCAAACACAAGAGGCTTCCTGCTAATCTTTGATCGACATGGTTACACACCACCCTGAAGGGCCATAATTCCCATTATACTGTTTCTAGTTTTACTCCATTAAGTACAGCACATACTGTCGACGCTTTACCTTCCTGCCAACTGTAGCATATGTTCTTGAGAGAAAGACTGATGACCTGCCTTCCAGGCAGCCACCTGCCTCAGCTCATTAGTTCATTTAAAGAACACTTTAAAACTGTCTTGTGATACGTAAACCATCAGACGGACCAATTAGATGCATTTATTTCGTTCAAGAATGCAGCTGGTGCTTTATTTAGATGCTATGAAATGAGATAAATGTAAATTTGCTTCAGTTAAATTTGAAGCTCTAAGACAACCAGCGACTCCCGTCTCTGATGTGAAACTCGAGATAATTTAGTTTAAAAATTATCTGTTATACTGACTGCCTGTTAAGGTGTTTGACGATGACTGTGTTAATCTGTGTGTTTATATCGTTACATTATGTAACGAGATAAATGCAAGAAATTTGCCTCCCTTATGCTGGAGGAGCAAATTTGTCTTCAGAGGGGATGCTCAAAGATCTAAAATTTGTTATTTGTTTGCCACCTCAGTACATGGCCAGACCTTGCAAATACTTCAGAAAAACTCATTTGAGTGGATAATTTGTCCTTAAGAGAATAAGAAGGCAACTGAAAGTGCATTAATTCCAGGAGCTAAAATTGCTCTGATATTGGAAAAAGAAAAGTGTCTCAGCTGCACCAGAATACTGTGAACTTATGGATCATATTCTCTTGGGACTTCAGACAAAAAATAAAAACATATACAAGAGGCCCTTGAAGAGCAGTTTTGCTTTCCGTTAATGAGACAGAAACTGAAAGTGATGACTTCATGTTTGAATGAGCACTCCGGTTACTTCATCAAAAGTTACTACAGGAGTCTTCTGAGGTCAAACCCAACAACAATTATGTGCTAACTTTAACACAACACCCGCCTGGAAAGGCTGCAGTCAAATCAGTGACATGAATTTGATCTGCTTTTCAAAGGAATGCGACGGATTATACAAATAATAATCTGCAGTGAAGACTCAACATAAGGGAACTGAAAATTGGTGCTTTTTCAGTTTGTTTTAACGACTTTGCTTATTACTGTAAGCACAAAAAAAAATCTTTCTGGGAAAAAAACCATGAAGGGTCTCTGGTGATATTGGTGTTATCCAAGGAGACATTTCATGTTTTCAGTTGATATACATGTTTTCAACTACCCCTATTACAATTCCCTCACTGCTAGTGTGTTTTACACAACTATACATATAATTATAAAAAAAAAAAAGACAAAGTGAAGTAACAAAACTCCCATGTATATGTAAATTCATGTACTGCAAATATCATATGTACACAATGTGTGTCTTTTACTGTCAGGAGTTTAGGTGAATAAAACTAAGAGAAAGATAATCAGGAAACGTCCTGTCTAAATGAAAAATAATCAACTAATCAAATAAATATTTGCATCTCACATTTTAAGAGTGGCAGTAATGGTAGCGGGGAAAACTCACAACTGTAAAATGATACTGCTGATAAAGTAGTTTTAAGATGTTTTCATGCGACCGTGCAATTGTTCTTTCATCCAATTTGTGGTTGATTTATCAAGATGGAGCCCATTTGAACATTTTTTCCGACATTTTTTTTTCTGCTGGCTCAGCTAAGATTTGAGAGAGTACGCTGTGGTTCCAACAGCCGAAAGACCAAAATCAGTTCCTGCAATGCACTTGGTATTTCTCTCTGATGTTGCTGTTTTAGAGCCAAAATAATGAATGAATGAATGAATGAATGAATGAATGAATGAATGAATGAATGAATGAATGAATGAATGAATGAATGAATGAATGTCTTTTTTAGAATGCTATCTACCATAGTTAAGGAGACTCTTGGGTGTGATGCTGTATTTACTGAGGAACTTTTAAAGGTTGTGAAAATACTCTGAAATCAGTATTAACCTTGTTTCTCTGTGCTAAACTATATCTGAAAGAGGTTCTTGACAGAATGAAGAGGGAAAATTAAAGAGGGAACCATGTTTCCAGGATGGAAATGGCCATGTTTTCTACGGCAAAACTTGCCACTCGTAATGTAATAAAATCCTGTGACCTGGTTGCCATGTGCTTTTCCCAGCTTTCCATCACATAAACAAAACAAAGTAGCTTAAATGTTTTTTCATTTTGTCCATTTTGGTAATTTATTCAAGGTTTTAATGCTGTTTTTTATTTATATTTATTTTCCCACTTGTTTTTTTTTTTTTTTTGATGATTTAGACAGATAAACTGAAAAAGAAAAAATGTCTCAACTTTTTTGTTTTGTTTTTTCCTTGTTTGTTTTTTTTTTAGTTCAGTTCTGAAACAAAAATATTAAATAATCACTGAGAAACAGGTTTTAAATGTTGGAGCCCACAATCTTAGTGATTAACATTTGATGATATCACAGGATAAAAACGCAGGACAGAGCTTAATTTTGTTCATTTCAAAGTACTTTCTTAGGGGGCAAAATATTAGCATTAGCAGTTGCTGTAGTTAAATAAAGTTAGATAAATAAAAAATTGCCACAGTTAAATAAAGAAGAAAATATTGATCTAGAGGGACAAGACGAATGTCACCATGGAAAGGTATTTAACATATGTCACTGCACTCTGCAAATGTAAACATAAATATGACAAAGGGGAGTCAAAGGATTGACAAAGTCATTAGGATCCACTTCAGGGGAACCAGTTGAATAAAAGGAAAAAAATTTCATGTCAGTTCTTTTAAAAGTTTCTGGGATCATTTTATGTCTTTGCCCAAGTAGTAATCTGACCATCCAAAAGAGATGATTAAAACTGAAGGAAGTATGACAAGCAGCAATCGATGTCAAAAAAACAACAAAAAAAAAAAACAACAAAAAAGCGTGGTACCTCACCTCCACAATGTGCCACACCGTAGAGGACGTAGCCTTTATGACAAAGACACTGGAAACTGCCCGCAGAGTTGACACAATCGTGGTCGCAAGCACGGTCAAAAGAGCATTCGTCAATATCTGTGCAGAACGAAAGATTTGCTGTTAGGAACTTATCAAACACTCAAATTACACATCTTTCAAACAGCCCTCTTCCATTTCACTTCTTTTTTGTGTCAAATAGAAACATCTTTTGTTAGGCAGTTGTTACGGTGGATGACCTCCTTCAGTCATAGTTTTCTATTTTGATGCGCTGAAATGACATCTTCCAAGTTTTGTCTGAAATCACAAGTGAAAACAGCGGGGGGCAAAAAAAAAAAAAAAAGTCACCTTTTCATCTGACAACAAGAATAGAGAGGCTACTTTCCCCCTCCACAACATTTCATCCTATTTTTTCCTCCCTGCACCTCAAGCATTGATGAAACATAACTTGTCTGTTCTTTACAATGAGGTCATATGGTTGTAGTATCTTGATTTAAAATGTTACTGGGTGACTACATGTAACAAGTTTGCAGAATTTCTATCTTTTTCCTGCAACACTTCTTTCCTGTCTGCCTTTTCTATTTTCATCCTTTCTCCTTTCTTGCTCATGCATCCTAATACATTTCTGAAATGTCATGAGCTTGGAATCTATAGATCTTCTCAGACCAAAAGTACTTTTCCATAGTTCTTGTAACCATTTTCCTTTATTTTATGGCCAGTTTGAGCTATTTGATCTGAATGCTCCTTATAAGGACTGATACAAGTAGCTACAGT
>JAOWBL010000022.1:13195350-13231416 GCA_028564865.1 Zenarchopterus dispar
GTATGTATGTATGTATGTATGTATGTATGTATGTATGTATGTATGTATGTATGTATGTATGTATGCATGTATGTATGACAGCAAGTAAGCAAGAATATGTGCACTCGAGGATAACTCAATCCTGTATTGTCCCAGTTTCCCAATTAGTTTCCCAGTTTTGTTGAAGTGTGGTATAAACTCTGTAGTAGACCCCTTAAATCACAAGTGAGACTATCAATGCCAAGGATTAAATACCTGGAATAACTGTGGTATCCACACCTGTCAAAAGAGAACTAATTAAGATCAAATGTAACCTTTACTGAGATGCACTTCACCATTACTTTGCCCAGCTCTTCACTAGATAATGAGAAAAAAATCATAGGAATGTGAGGAGGCGTTAAGAGGCTGACAGGTGACTCAGCAGTGGTGTGTGTATGTGTCTGTGTGTGTGCGGTGTGTGTGTGAGCCAGGCAACACCTCACTCAACAGGAGGTGAGCTCTATCATACCGCTGTCTCCAGACAACACACACAGCACCAAACAAGGACAACGATGTTCCAACATTGATTCTGTGCACCCAAACAGCAAATGCTTGAGTTGTTTAAGGCACAGAGCCACAGAAAAACAATCTGTGAGTCGCATTCCTACAAGCAAAAACCACATTTTTTCAGTTATCTGTGGTATTGCAGCAAAATAAACTTCAAATAGTTTGTCTCCAAATAATAAGGGAAAGGCATCCCACCAAAAATAGATCTGGAGAGACTAAAAAGTGGCTGCAAAGCACAGTGACACAATGCATGTTTTCACTGACCACATATGAAGCCCCGGTATTGTGTACAGAGTAGTGTGATTCGATGCAGCAACTCCAGTCCGACTGCATGACACTGATGTGTACCAGGCTGGTTATTGATTGACCACATCAATGAGGAGGAGAGCATTTCTAAAAAAGCATGTCATCTGTTTTTCCACTTGGAGAGAGGCTGAGCTCGGTTCCACGGTTCTAGTCTGCCCGTCTTTGTTTTCAGCAGATGGTTCTCTAGTGGCCTAATTCATCCAAGACTCCAGGGAGGTTTTGAGAGTTAGAGCTGTAATGTCACACACCTGTGCCAGGTCATTGCAAGCTCTTATTTGTTCTGCAGCTTGTTGGCCCATCTCCTACTGAGCCATGGCTTCCACCAAATACGGGGTCAAACAAACCAGAGAGGACTACTCTGACTTCCCTGCAGACTAGAAATCTCTGAGATCATATTTTATGATGTTAAGCGGACATTCTTGTTTATCATTCTTTCTAAATGTGTGTGGTACATGACTTGGTTTCTTTTTTATCTGGGTACAAACGAAAACGTGTGTTATTCATTGTAATTAAATGAGTTACCTACCTTGACAAGTCCTCTCATTGGTAAGTAGCTTGTAACCCTTCTTGCAGCTGCACTCGAAACTTCCCACTGTGTTTCGACACACATGATCACACCCCCCATTGTTCAGGCGGCACTCATCGATATCTGTGAAGAGAAAGTCTTAATGAGGCTGGGAAGAAAAAAAATTAAATCACCCATCAAAACTGAAAATGGATAAAGAATTAAACCAGCAGCAGGGGTTTCTTTGGCACTGTGGGAGCAGTCGCAGCAAGATTTAACATGATGCCAAACTGTTTTCCTTGTTAGCACATGAGAGTCTACTTGTGCATCGTGGGAATGTGGAGCAACATTCGATGGGATTCTGTTTTCCAATCCTTTTAAACATCAAGAATTGGAGCAAATAGTTTCCAAATCTAAACAGTTATTAGGTGGCATGTGTTAAAGACAAGTTAAAAGGGCACCATTACTGTTTTTGTGTACTACTGGCATAACAGTCACATAGATTGAAAATGAGCTTCTTGGATTTTCTCACTGGTCCTAAGCTGGACTAAAATCAGCCTTTATGTGGTTTTAATGAGCTGCAGCTCTCCCACAGCAAAGCCTTGCATCAATAAATTCAGAATCGTCATTGTCCATCTCCTTCAGATTAGTCTGCTCTTTATGTCTGCAGCCAGTACTTAATCGATATGACATGTGTTCATCCCTGCGTGTGATAGTTCAATGCCTTGGCAAGCAGCTCTGATTAGTTCTGAATCATCGTCACAAATGAGCCGTCTGTCTCTTGAGGGAGTCTTCATCATCTGGACAAAATAAATGCATGAGAAATGGAATTGGATACAACCCTGCTTGCCCTATCTTTCTTTCTCTCTATTCCCCAGAAATGCCTGGCCTCAAGCGAGCTCCTGTCTTCTTGTGCCAGTGCAGCATGGGTTTGTTTTCCTCTTGTTTCCTCTCAAACCAAACAAATATAAGCCAAAGTCATTTTATAAGTGATGCTGAACATTACAAGAAGTAGAAAGTGGGAAACATTTCCATCTTCGCTTTTCTCAGTGTCTTCGTTCTCACAACATCCATCTCCTCCCTGTCAGTAGTGGCTTTATTTTACAAGTCTTTTCATAAATTTCCACATAAAGTTTGGCAGTGAATTATTAGACATAACACGATAAATTTGCTGCAGCTTGCAGTAGGGGTTGGGGATTCTCTGCCTCAAGCTAATTTTGAAGAAGTGGAAAAACTACCAGGAAAACTGGTGAGATGGAAAAAAGAAACCCTTCAAAAATACGCGGCTGTAAAGCAGAAAGTAGTGTCAGATTGGCATGCTTCAGCTAGAAAACAAGGATAGTGTGGTTTATAAAAAGCAAATCTAACTGGTGTATAGGAGAAGGTGCTAACTAGGACAACGTTGATAACTCCAGCAGGAGGGAGAAGCCCTGGCCTTGTTGGCAAAATGCTGGCAAAATGGCAAGTGGGAGATTCATTTCATGACAGCTGGACAGGTGCAGTGTGTGTGATGGGTGCTATACCTTTGCAGGTTTTTCGATCCGGCTGCAGAGTGAAGCCAACAGGACAGCTGCAGCGGACTCCTGTCACTGAATCATGGCATGTACTATCACAGCCGCCATTGTTCACTGCGCAGGTCTCTGTAAGGAAACAAGCAGTCAGACAAAACCTTCAGAAAAACACAAAGTCGCTGCTGTCCTGACCTACTTAGTGAAACAGAATACATGCATACTGGTTTTCACTGCATTAAGAAGCCATACTGCTATCTATAACATTAATTTTGTCGAACAGGAAGAGGTAAAAAGCACAGAAGGCCAGTCAGGTGTTCATTGTTAAGAGAATAAAGAGTAAAGAGATAAAAACGATGAGAAACACAGCAGATGAATGAGATTAACATTGGAAAAAAAGAAACTGAGTAAACGTAATTAATGAAAGCAGTTAACACAGCCAAACATAGGATTTCACATTTTCCTTTGAATGTGTGTGTGCGAAAGAATGATTGCTTCTCCTTGGCATACTTTAATTAAAACCTCTAAAAGTGCCTTATACTGCAGGACGTCGGTCTTCCCTCCATTGTAAAAGTGGAGGTTTCCAGGCACATGTGGACAAAACCACCACTTTTACCCGCGACTTTGACAAAACCTTCCAGGCATTTTGAGGAAAGACGGAAAAAAAAAGTAATTTTAGCAACCTGGCCATTGTGCTGACTAAACTAATTTGGAATAGGTCAAGGCAGGATAGCAATGGCCTCACCTTCAGACAGTGACAAATTTCACAGTCTTTAACTTTAAAAAGGTATTGGAGAAATTGGTTCTCACCTCAGAGAGCAGAGCCTCCCACTGTAGTTTTTGGCATCTTTGTAGTAAACCTCATAAGCCTCAGAAAAACAACAACAATAATAATGATAATAGCAACAATCTCCATTGTTGTGATTTAAAACAATCACTTTATTTTCCTTTACTGTGAACTGTTTTTGATCTATCCTTTTCTGTATCACTTCTCTCCAATAGACTGTAGGCTGCTGGCTCCGTTACTGAAGAACCCGTGCATCAGTCTCCAACTTGAAACTGTCCAAAAGATAGCAGCACATACATGGTACTAAAAAGAGCACACAGCCTTGCTGCAATTTTTTTTTTTTACCAGTTTATTTAATTAAAATATGAAAAATGAGGAACACTTTGGTGAAACACCTAATCTTCTTTTAATCTACCTGAGGTGACCTTTACACATGTGCACAAGCATAATTATACTGCAGCCTCAAGTCCAACCAGATTGACATATTTGGATACACGCTGAGCACATGTTTTAACTTCATAAACATAGCTTTTAACTTGAGAATATCATAGAAAACAATGGCGTAAAGGATGGTTGACAACTGGCTGTATTTTTGTCCCTCATTTTTTTTATATTTAAGCCTTAATAATTATATGTTAGTTTGTTGATGTATTATTATGGTCTTCCGAGACTGTTTATCTGCATAACTTTTTTTAAAACTTCTGAATATCATTGAATCCTACTGAGGCCAATTAAAAAAAAAAAAAAAAAAAAAACAGCCAATTCAGAGGTAGGTTAATCTGCTTATTGGTTTATTCCTTTCACCTCTTAAGAGCTGGGATAGACTTCAGCAGACTCCTATGACCATGTATAGGATTAAGCAGGTATATAAAATGGAAGGATGAATGTTTTATCCTATGTGGGATATTGTAGCCACATGGGAAGATGGCAGCGTAATTTGGGTCAGGGAAAGGAGAGGAACCCACACCGTTCACTGTTCTCCTCACCCTCTCGGGGGATAAACCCTGCTGTTCACATCATGAATATCCAGATCACATTTACCACCTTGGTAGACCTGATGTTTGTTTGGCAAGTTAGCAACTGGGACATGGTGAAGATGGAGTGAGTGGAAGTGTTAGAGGACAGAGACACTTTACACTCTTGATTCCTTGTAATTTCTTCTATATGATGGTATTTCTCTTTGCAAAGCATGGGAATGACTTTAAAGCTTCAAGTGGAGACTTAAAAACAGATGGCAGTTGCCATGGCAGTGCTTTGTTGTGAAACAGCACTCTGCAATTGAAATGAACTGAATGAAACGGCAAAATTTTTGGAATTCAAAAGGTTAGTTTAGGTAAAGTTGTACTCCAATTAACTAACTAATTCAGTAATTAAATAATTAAATGTATCTAATCAACAACTTCACAGTATATTGTACTTTATTCTTGTCTGCGTGCTTACAGTTATTAATTCTAATGTTTGTTTTCACAGAGACAAAGACATCCAGTGTGTAAGGTGTAAATGTAAGACTGAAATGTTTCTCTTTTGGTCAGTGGATAATGTTGTTTCCATGGTAATGCATGCCCATGAGAGAAGTTGTGGAGGGTCGGTTCAAGCTTCTGAAGGGGCACTAACAAGTAGGATGTTTTTGTTTTGTGTTGAGTTCAAAGATCAACTTTTTTCCCTCCAGCATGAGGAATTCCTCCTCGAACAGCTGACATTCTTTATTGTAAGATACTTTGTTTGGATTATTTTTATTTTGACACACAGAGACATTTCCCATCAAAACTTTTAAACATTAGTGGCATAGAAATCTGCCTCAAATGCCTAATATCTTTGCGGTAGAAATATGGCTGATGTCGGAGTACGATACTCCAGTCTTAAACCAGATTTGAGAGAAAAGCATTGTGGGTTTCCATAATTGAAAAGCGTGAGAAGAGACGGTTGGCAGACAAGACGATAAGACAGTGTTGGGACATGCCTCCAAAACGCTTAGCCAGGCAGCCATCTCATCAAACTTTAATGATTATATGTTAAGAGAGTAAAGAAACATTTCTGACATTATGGTTTTGTGAAGGCACTGAAGAGACACACGCTGTGGTATGTGTGTCTGTTTGTGTATTTTGGATGCACACCAGCCATAGCCACTGGTTTGGGATGCACAATTACAGTAAGACTTGGGCAACATCTGCAAATATTCTCCAAGATGACGTGCAGGGAGTTCGGTCTAAAGCCAATCCAGTCTGTAGTATATGTTTCACTCAGAGAGGTTCAGACAGGCCTCATAATGTTGTAACAGAAGCCATGTGTATTTTAGCTGCAGCTCTTTCTTTTTTCTTTTTTTCTTTTTCTTTTTTTTTTACTAAAATCAGTGCTGTTGATGAGCAGGTTGTCATCAGCCACTTAGGATAAGTAGAAGTAAAAGACTAACGTGGACATTATTCACAAACTAAATAAGGGGAGCATCTTATTGGGAATAAATGAGGATTTACATTTCTTACATGCTATTATTAAACCACAAAGCCGTAAGCCATGCCTACAGCAGCACAGCTCTGCTGAAAATTGAAATAAACTCCATTACATGATACGATTATTTCAACTTTCAGCATTCAATAGTCTCTCTGCTCAGCCCAGCATTTACTGCAAATGTAATGAAACAAACCATGTTTGGCCAAAAACAAAAGGACTTCTTTTATTAATTATTTTCATCGTTTTGAGAAACCAGATAGGGGGTGGTAGGGTCCTGTGTTTCATCTTTTGCATGACGCAAAGCTGAATTTGGCTCCTTCGCAGCAGCTAAAAACATAAATAAAGCCAAAGTCTATTCTCTGACTTTTAAAAGTCAACATGGTTAGACTGAGAATGCTCACCAACTTCAAAGATGCCTCTGCTTGAATGAAAACTCAGACAACTGTGATATTTTTTCCACTCAAAAATTTCTGGGAAAATATGTTATTACAGGTAAAAGCTGGGTTCCTACACATTATCCTTTGAGAGTTCCATATTGTATTTATCCTAACTAATTTTTACTAGGCAAGGTACTAAATTTTTAATGCAAAGAAGTGTTTTCTTTCCAGATTAAAGTGCCTTTGTTTTATAAAAATATTCTTTTACACTGTATATTAAATCTTCCAGACATTAAACAAACCCAAAATTATCAATCAACTTCATTTGAACTTCAAAATCACCAAGAAGGAAGAACAATAAATACTATCTTAATTTGAAAAAAAGGAAGTAACCAGTGTTAACTTTGTGCTAAACAAAATATTGTTATCCATATATCTTTCCAATTTGAAGTTTCTTTTTAAACAAGATTAAAAATGTATTTACTTTGCAGTGTTGTTTTGTCAGTGTGGCTAGCGCTATGGGGTTATAGGTTGGATCTATTTGTCTTCTTCACCCCCCAAAATGTCAGTGTTAAGACAAAATTTAGTTATGTGTGCAAATATAAAGTAAGAAAGATTATCCAAAGACACTGACGGATATTCTGACAAACTAGTTTACTCACTGGAGTCTGGTAAAAGTGTTTTGCAGGCTGCAGCATACTGGTGTAGGGTAAGCTCCAGTCATAAAGGTTCCTATGAATGGTGGGTTTGAATCTTCCAGTTCCTACGAAATATGGAGTTTGTAGACATTCTTGGAGGGGGGCTTAGTTTCCCACAGCCTTTGTAGGAAATCTCTATGGCTGTTGCTCAATTCACAAGAGCAACCTGACGCAGTCTAGAGAAAATGAGGTGATTTTCTGCCACAAGCTGGCCGTAGAGTTTATATGTTCTCTGTAAGGGTGTCGCACTTATGACCATCTCATGAAAACTGTTGTCGAAAGGTGGCCGTCCGGGACCCCTATGCACAACTCACGACAATCTCAACTCATTGATCGGAAGACCCTACAGCTTTGGGTATATTTTGGCTATATAAGTGGCGGCTGTCCAATATCTCCAAACATCTGTGGCTTGATCATTTCATATGCTGGATAAATTCATGGAAACATTTGTCATTTTCTAGATGTCAATCATGGCAAAAGACCATAGATGCATCTTCGACAACTGCAGGAAGAAGAAGATCTAGTGATTGCGACCGTTGCTTTGATTGGGCTGCAGCCCAAGGGACATGTATGACATGCTTCAACCTTATGACATAATTCTGGGAGTACATACGGAGATGCGTACTTCCACTTTACACATCTCCATTCAAAATGTGTTCATGGGAACGCTGTAAGGCCCCCTCTAGAACAACTTAATATGTTCTTGCTTTACTTACACCAACGTAGTGTGTTGTTCTCTTAGGTTGTTCCTAAGGTATTCGTCCGTCTGCCCTCCAACACAGCTTTTCGTGGTGTGTTCATCGAAAATCTTAGACATGACCATCAACTTGGCCACAAACTTAGGAACGGACTACAAACACTGGATTCTTAAAAAGCTGCCGCAAGGAGGACGTAGGAAATTGTCAAAAAAATCACTCAAAAGTGTTCACAGCCATTGGTACCAGTCATTGTCACTGAAGCTGTAGTCTGTTGCACGCAGGACATCTTTTGATGACATCAAACTTTCTTTGGCTCAATGCCATAAAGATGTTGGTGAGGCTGACCATCTACTCAGAGTCAGGTTGTGGCAGTGGTTTCTTCTGACGCATTCCAACAACAAATATAGGGGATTAGTCTGGAGACAAGTGTGTTTCCACAGTCTGTTTTCAATTGTCCACACTTATCTAGACCTGGGACTCAATTATATAGTCACAAAGGGTGTAAAAACATGTGTGATTTCTCGCATTCAGGGCTTAAATGTTACAGCTTACAGGGGTTTTGCAGTAAATTACAGAAATAAATTGAATGTTGATAAAACATTTCCACAAAGAGATGCTTCTTTCTGGTTCCACTGTCTATTAAATGTCATTTCTTTTTAACTATTTATTTTTGCTCAACTATTATGCCACTTTTATTGCTGTGCTGTTTTCTTTTTATCGTTCTCTGCGTAATTGCGTTTAGGCATGAAATGTGCTGTGCCACATTAAAAAAAAGAGAGAAAAGAGAAAATGTAACATGGCGTAAATAAAACCCCCGTACTAATGAATCGGTGACACAGATGTAACCTGTTTGGAAAATTCTCAGCTGCAGGTGTTGAAATAGAAGTACAAAAAATGCTTGAACTATTTCAGTGATAGCGGTGCATGTTGGGGGAAAAAAGAAAATACCACCAGTTGGGTTTTAGAGCAAGCCCAGCCAGACAGGAGCTCTAGTTTAGAAAAAAAACGTTAAGACAGTCATTACTGATGAAATCAAAGTTTTCAAATCTCAGATCTCAGATTCTAAAACTGCTCTGTAAATTATTCATTATTAATGCAATATTAATTACATAGTTGCTGCAGATTCATCAATGCATACTGCAAATAGCATTTTATAGTTGTAGCTTGTACTGAGGGGGCTAGTTCTAACTCCATTTGCATTCATAAAATTACACAACTTCTTTGTATCGTCAGTATTGATCTGGATGAAGAGGTTTTGACCGGCAAAGTGTGTGTGGTAACCACTCAAAAGACAAAACAATCTGAGGTTTCAATGAGATGAAGGAAACAAGCACCAGCAACCCTGAAGATGAAAGATAAAAAAGCTTAATAAATTTATATTTGCTTACTGTGCCTTCTTGAGTAAACGCATAAATGTTAAAATGACTGAGTAGCTGAACCACCTACGTGACCATAAGAGATGCTGCGTGTACAACTCTGACTCGTTATACTGTATGATGTTGACAGAGCGGCTCCCTGTTTGCAGCTGTGTTTTGAAAAGGTGTGGTTTGGGTTTGACACCAGCAGTGGCTGTTATTGAGAGAGCATTCACAGAAGAGGAAGGTGGTGGGGAAGCCAGAGGTCAAAGGTCAGAAAGATGGTGCCCCCATGAGGAGGGGAGGGGCCTGATCAGCGTCTGCTCGCTCAGCTTCGCTTTATTCCCCACACCCACAGACCCCCAGAGAGAGGAGCCAGATGAGCACATATTTACCATTAGGGAACAGCTGTGGGGCTGCCTGGGACTGGACACTCCTCTCCCCTGCATGCACACACACACACATGCACGCACACATTGTAAAAACACCACATTAGTTCTCTGTGCGCTTAACCTGCACAGTATTCGTGTGAGGTTGCAGGATATCTACTTTATTTCCTGCCACTTTCTGTAACAGAGATTTCGAGGATAAATAAACAAGCTCACTTCTTTAAATGGGATTATGTGCTCATACCCGAGTCCTTCTACAATCCTTTAGAAGGATGGGCTCACAACCTGCAACTAATCTGTCGCTTTGCACTGAATACCTGTTTTCATAGGAGGTAAGCATCTTTTACGCTGATGCGGAGGAAAAAAACTGACATACTGCTGCAGAAAACAGCACAGATCCAGGGTGTTTTGAATTTGTCCTCTTTCAGTAGGTTATGAAAACTTGCGGCCACAAACGGCACAACTTTCCCTTGAACTTTATGCATGTTGTTGAGTTACCTCGTTTTTTTGTTTTTGTTTTTTTTTTTGCATCATCTCTGCATTGCTTGGTAATAAAAGTTTGAGGCACAATCACATAATCCCATTTCAAGTGTGACTGCCTTCCCACATCAAAAGAAAAAACAAACTGGAATCTTGCTAACTCTTGCAGACGCTGGCTCAGTAGATGAAAACTCATAAATTATTAAATGTATGAAGAAATAAGGTGGCCAGCATGAATGATATGGGATATTTCTCCTATTTATAACAAATCTTCACTGTTTATTTATGGCAGCAGGAAATGATGAAGACAAAAAAAACCATGATGTTTCTGTAAAAGAAAATACAGCCTTCGACTGGTAACAACTGAATAGACAGCACTAAATATGTTCCAAATCCTAAAAACAAACATAAAATGACTGAAATAACAGGAAATGGTGACATCTCAAGGCAAAAGTGTTATTTTGTAACATGCATGCATGCAACAAAAAAAAAGGGAAAAAAAATGCTCCACATAATGAAGACAAAGAGCCATTTTGGTGTCTGAGCTCAAGATGCTCTGTTAGTATAAGTGCAGAGAGCCTCGATAGACAGACTGAGAGGTGGTTAGTGCTGCAAGCTGAAAGCCAGGGACAGCCAGACTCAATTCTGAACTTTATGGGGATCTTTTATCGCCAGATCATTTCAGCAGTCATGTTGTTAGGTTGTTGTGTTAAAGTGCAGTCAGTGACCTAGCCATACAAAATATGTGCCATTACTAAAAACTACACCAGAATGCTGGGGTTTTCTATTTGTTGTCACCTGCTGATAACCTGTGACAGTTTTAAACTTAAACTGGACCGCCAGTCCAAGTTCTGCAGTCCTCTGAGTGTGCTTTTAGCTTTTAACCTAACTAACATGGAAAAAGCGGATTTTAAAATGCTTATAATTTCCAAACCCTTCAAAGGAATCACGTAATCTTTGAACCGATCATTGTGATGTCTGTGAGTGCTCTGCTGGAAGTGCCAGATGAAACAGATTCAGATGCTCATGTTAAATAGTAACACCACCAAGAATGCACAGTTCACCCCAACTGCCTTAGATCCACCAACCTCTCCCAATCCCAACATGCAACAGCCAGAAGCAGAGGACAGGCCACCATGAGATACATCTGAATCCACCTGCATGAATGCACAGACCACCCGAAACAAGAATGATGCGTTTATGTTATGGTCATATGCCTGTGATTGGCATGCATGCAGGATATGTACTGTAGGTTTGTATGGTTGTTTGAATGGCTTTCCGATTGTTTTATAAAATGCACCTCTCATGCTCTTTGTGTGTTCCTTGCATGGTGTGTCCATTCTTCAGAAGTTTGAACTCCTGAGCATGTCTGCATCTGCCTGCCATTTGGGAATGTTTATGATTTGCTGTGCTAATGGCATGAATGCTTCCACATGATGGCTGCTCCTTTCCGATATCTGAACTTACTGATGTGCACACCACAAATAAATCAGATTTTGTAAAGGATCGTTTCGGTCAAAAATGTAACTTCAAAGCGTTTGAGTTTGTGCATGTTAGGGTCTAAGAGACGACAGCAATTGTCCAAAAAAGCTTTGCTGACAAAAAAAAAAGTTCAACTGCAGTATGCCCAGAGGTGAGAGAGAAGACATTAGGAAATACACTTTTACCACAAAAGTAATAAATTAAAATGTGGCAGAACACATATGAAAGAACCTGTTTAGACATTGCTGCAAAATCCTGAAAGAGCCCACGAGCTGAACGTCACAGCCACTGAAGGAAAAAGCTCTTTCATGTCCAGATAAATAGATCAAATGAATTATAAGTATTTCCAAATCAGTACTGTGGAGAAAAAAAGAAAAAAAAAGCAGGAGTGAACTTTCCCTTTGGGACCTATGGATACCCTTTGCACTCTGCAGATCATTTACTATTTCTGAATGTGTTGGCTGAGAGATAATTATCACTTTAGTGAAGACATACGTAAAAATGTTACACATTGCTTTCTCATTTGTGGCATTTCAAAACTATAAACCGAGAAGTGGCATGTGATCTATAACAGAATGTTTGTTCGGTGCATGAAGATGAATAACAATGAAATCTCTTTTGAAAATCCAATTATTCATTGTTTTTCCCAGACAGATAGTCTTGTCAACGTGTTGGACACTAAACTGAAATTTTAAACCTGTCCAGATTTTTACCTGTTCAATAAAAAACAAACAAACAATGCTTTTAGCATGCATTATAATTAGTCTTCTTTTAAAACTGGAAATAATGCAGAATTAGTTTTGGCGCTAAGTCGTAATGCTTTATTGAGCCTCTTCTGTCACTCACTCTCTGGCCAGTTGTTCATTAGTCAGTGACTGTTTTGTTGAAGTTTCATGAAACAATATTGTGTCTGAGAGCTGGAGGGCCCATGTGACTGCTGCAGAGAGGCGCTGCCTCTGCCACTGTAACCCCAGACTCTGTGGGGGGAAATCTGAGATTTTAACTGGCTGATTGCTTCCTTATCTGGCATGCCAAATGTACTGTACATTTGCTCTGCCTTCAATAAGGTTGCCGAAGACGTATAATTTGGTTGCAGTCAACTCTGTGGCATCGTCCTTGCCTACGAGGGTGCAGCACTAATGACAGGTTGGCTGACCAGACCTTGACATGGGTCTGGCTCTCGTCAGGGCTGCGGTTACAAAGGGGATCCTGAAACACTGAGCTAGCAAGCCGCCATTCAAACCACGCTCTCAAACTTAACAGCCACCAAAACCGAGCAACCACGTCACCAGGTTGCACTGCAGGCACTTTTTCCCCATACATTCCTTTTTCCTTCATAAAACAAAAAAACGAAACATAAAAAAAAAAGCAAAACAAATATACGTCTCATCCAGTTGACTCCAAATCCCATTACAAACTCAGGTTACTGCTGATACAAGCTGCACTGATTGAATTGGGTTTGAACTGTGTGAACAGAAACGACTGATGCCACTTTGGTTAAACATGCAGAGACAAAAGAGCCCTGTCAGTGCAATCGCAACGATCCCTTTCACATTTAAACGTCACCCCTAATATTCCAGTCTTCTCTGTGAAACATCAGTACTCTCTGAAACCTGCGCTTTGACTCTTCTGCACCCGCAGGTTCCATCTGATTAAAACATGCCCTTCAGAGTGGTTCAATATGCCTGAGTAGCTGAATGATTTTCACTCAGCCTGAGTCAACTGAGGCAAACACTGATAAATGCCAGTGGAAGGTTAGGTCAGGTGTGCGAGTTAATCCCCGACAGGAAGCAGTGGAGGAAATGACCCAAGGACTAATAGGAGGTGTGTGTTTCTGACGTGACTGAAGAAAAACAGAGGAGAAGGCAGGAGTGTCCAGCGTAAAGTCGGTGGAAGGAAAGAAGCAAAAGCAGATGCAGGGACAGCGAGGTTACCAAAGTAGCAACTGAAGAAAAGAAAGCTCGGTGGATGGTAGCCTTTTGTCCTTGTATGTCACAGTTCATGAGAAACAAATCAGGAATACAGTTACTGTAACAAAGTCTGCTTCTCAACTTGCATTTTATTGTATAAACCTCATTTCAAAGGTTAATTAAATTTGCCGTTGGAAACAGGGTGCTGAGTTAATCATTTGGAGTTTTGCAAATTCTCATTTTAAAAAAGCAATTAGTTCTTGTCCTTTGTGGTTGTATTGGGGCAAGAGGACTCACCTACACAAGTCTTTCCATCGCTGTGTAAAACAAACTTCATGTGGCAGGAACATTTGGGACCGTGATCCGTCTCCTCGCAGATGTGCTGGCAGCCACCGTTGCCATAGTTGCACGTCACTGTGAAAGAAGGCAGAGATAATACAAACTCCACAACGGGAGCAGGTATTTCCGAGATATTTGAAAGTCAAAGGTTACCTAACTGTAAGTTTTCTTTCAGTGGGATGATAAAATCAGAGCTGAGTCTTACCATCTAAACGGTATGCTGACAGGCTAAAAGCTGTCTTAAACTACTGAAGATCGCTGCTTAGACTCGGGAGCTGTAACTTAGTTTGGGGTGATTACAGCTCTGCAAACAAATCAAACCCTAGACATTAGTCAGCATTTTCTTGCTTACTAAATTCTCTGCACGTTTGCAGTAAGATTAAGATATCCATATATCATTCAGTAATGTGAAAGGGGCTTTTACTGATATGCCACCAGCAATTAATTATTAAGTCCTCACTCCCAAAATTTTGAGAAAAAAATTTAACCCCTAATCAACCGTTCATTTTTTTTCTCTGGATGTTGGGGCTATTACTCTAGACCATTTTGGAGATCTTGGTTGTATGGATTGCTTCTTTCTAATACAATAAAACAAAGAAATCAACACAAAAAGCCACTGAGATGTGACACTGCCTAAGAACTTATCTTTGCAAGTTACCAGCATCGATCTATGAGGAAGACATCAAAACCTGCTGAATCCTGCGCCACTGAAGCAGAATATATAGGTGAGAAACTGGGATAGATGCAGTAGTTTCGGCACAACAGGGTTTGTAGAGTAACATAAAAAATGCTGTTGAGTTTTTTTTCTAATGCATTTTTGCTACTTTGATCATCACAAGCAAAGCGTCAAACTCCATCATAACCGAGAGAGGCCAGAACCTTGTCTGATATTTCCAAAACCTGGCATACTGTAACCACTTAGGTCAGTAAGTAGGACTTCAGGCTTTTCAACTATTTACACATTCGAATTGGACAAAAATTGAGGGATTATATTTTCAAACTCTCCATTAACCAGTAGGCATGTTGCTAGAACTCTGGACATTAAGAAAAGCTTGTTACATTTGCAGGAAGCACATATTTTACCATTTATAATTTGCTTGCAGTAAAAATTCATGCCAGCTGCATGTAAATAAGGAGAAGAGCACAATTTCTCATCAATGTTGAAGTGTGAGCTCTTTTCTGTGGCAGCAGGTATAAGGAGCATTAACCTTGCCACTTTAACATGACAGTGATGACAGAGTGAAAAAGAGCATGAGGATTCCATTGCCATCCTGTCTGCACTCTACCATCCCAACACCTTTTGCCCTTTTCCTGCGCTGTCACAGAAAAACTATAGAATAACACTTCTCCAATCCTTATCCAAACACAGACAAATCCCCCATCAGCCCTGGCCCCAGCTCTGACAGGATGATCTCTGCTGGAAGGCAACAGGAAGTGTGCGCTGTCCGTCAGAGCAGTCCCCTTCGAGTAACCTCCACACTTGCCCTGGTTGTGTAAATGATCCCTCCTTATTTGAAAAACATGTTGTTCTTTATGAGGATTGTTCAGGAGATTAGCTACAGCTTGGTAATGCAACTCTGATGTCAACTTCAAACTTTTTTGGGAAACATTTATGGAACGAGTATGATAATCACTCACTGGCCAGTTTCCAAACCCCAATCACCTTTTCACGAGGAGCCTATAAACCGGTCCTCTGATGTTGCTGCATGTGTGCGAACAGCTCTTGAGGTTGGCACGACTTACATTTGCAGTCCTTCATGTTTCGGGTCAGCTGGAATCCAGGTCGACACTCACAGGAGATGCCACCCTTCTGTGCTTCCCTGCAGATGTGCGCACACCCGTGGTTCTTGTCCATGCAGGTGGGCCCCTCCTTTGTGCCTTCTGGTTGCACTGTGAAGGAAATAGCAGCAGAGAGAGTTTATCTCTTTGCTGCCATAAAGATTACACACAGTTTTTAAAGCCAAAGACCATTCAGTAAACTAAAGGTTTGGTTTACATTAAATATCGCAGAGATGGTAAGTGGGCTAAAACTGTTCAAATGCCTGTCACGCATTGTGACTCTCAGTACCTCATATGCCTACTGATGCTGACTGACATGCCTGGTAACCCTAAGAAAAAAGCTTGAGGCACTTGTTGGAACATGCTCGCTCTTTTCTGGCTATAAAAAAGGAGGCTGCCAAAAGAAAGGATAAAACTCCCAGCAGGAGCTGATCCCCAGACCTGTAATTTTAATTGAGGTAATCCCCTATAAAGTAAAGAAAAAAGAAAAAAAAGAAAGAAACTCCTTAGTTTACTCTCATTGCAGAAAGCAAGATCAAAAGTGATTGCAGACTTTCAAGAGTCATCAAGGATGAAGTACAAATATAAGTATGTGACTAATCTAGCCTGATGCAACATAAAAACTGAAAAGCAGATACCAGCACCTTGAATAACCCGAGACGTCACGTCGTGAATTCTAACACAAATAGATGTAGAGCACCCATGGCTTTGTTCTGCACCAATGTTTTGCAGGAGAGGACTGATATTTCACTTAGTCGTCGTACAAAGCCCGACACCACTACAGATGCAGTGGCAAACCACGACTCTTTCACATTTCTTTCCTTTTACATTCTCTTCTGGCAGAAAGAGAGCCAGTAAGCAAGAGGACAACTCTATTAATGTCTAATTAAATCTGCTGTCACACTGAAGGGTGTTTGGAGGTCTAAGTTTCTTAATTAGCCAACTTTTTTTCTATAAACTGAAACACTTGCATATGTGTGTGGGAGTGTCAACACATAGTAAATCACATATAACCTTGTGTGCTGTAAAGTTTAAATTAGGTGTGTAAGTCTTGACAGCTATGAGCGGTCATACAGTAGATTCTACATTTTTGCCTCAGGGGTTGCAAGTTTAATCAATATCAAGTTGATAGAAAGTGGTTTTTGCATAATTCTAGTTTTAATTACTCGTGTGTGCTTACATCCTGCCACCATTACCTACTATAGTTACACTCTTGTTTTTTTACATGTTTTTTTTTTTTTTTTTGTTGGGGGTGGGGGAGTGTGTGTGTGTGTGTGAATGATTTCTTACACATTTCCACTGGGAAGTGTTATTTAGTCTGTCTGCTCTTAAAAGGAGCTGATGCCAACCCAATACACATTTCTGGCTCCCTATAAAATACTGTCCATCATTTTAAGTCTGTCAACAAGTGTCAGAAGGTCACACAGTCCTCTCAGACATTCCTGTCAGAGCTGCTGACGTTCTTGCAGACAGGGTGAGTTAAGATACAAAGTGCAACAACAGCTTTTCCTGCTACACAAACTCAGAACCCTGGAACCAAAAACAAAACAAGAGAAAAAAAAATGTACTTCAGAGCTGAGTGAAGTGACCATGAATAGGGTTCAACGGAGCAGCTGCCTTAAAGTGCTGCAATTTTCACAGCAAGTCATGGATGTTTTATGTAAAATGTGGAATTCCATGATTTGATTTCCTGCCTACGTGTCTTCATGTGGCCACAGCTAGAAACAGAAATCTATGACCCTGACAGAGGACTGGATTTCCAATCTGTCCCCAGTGGAGCAAAGATTACTCACCAAGGTTTTATTATATGTCCCAAACCTCGGTTTTAAACCCCCATCCGTTAATTTTATGCGGCCCCTCTACATGAAAACAAGAGACCCTTCCATTAGTTAAATGACAGGCTGAGGCCAGAACCTGGACTTTCTTCTCCCTAAGGACCAATTTGAGCCAAAGTGTTGATACGATGGCCCTTTTTCTCCAGGCCAGACCCAGCCACCATCCACCGTGAGCATTACCTCTATCTTGCAGCCAGGGGCCCCCAGTTTTTATACTTATTTACTCATGGGAGGCAGAAAGAAAATACCATTTTACAGATGGATAAGAGACAGAAAAAGATAAATGATAAAAATCTGGGCATCAATCACGATAATAATCTGCTGACCTGTAATACATAAGTATATGTCACCCACCCATTTTGTATTTAAACGACTGGACAGAGAGAAGACTTGGAGCTGAGTAAGAGCTATTCAAATGTCAGCTAAAGAGCAATCCAGAGTGGATGTGGGTTTCTACATGGCCTAATACGGGCAGGAGCCATCTGACTACTGCACATTCTGGAGTAAAGGGAATACATTATTTAAAAAGTGTGTTCTAGTGCACATGATTTGCTCCTCCCAGCACAGGTTGTGACCTCTGAACCAAAAAAATGTAAAGGTGATCCTGCCACCAGAAGCCAGTAAATCTGACACTGTAATTTTATACTGTAAGAAATGACAGATGTGTCTCAAAGGGTTCATTTCGCATAGAGGACTTACTGTTTGATCAATATATAGTCTGCTTTAAGACATAATATATCACTACACAGTATATCACTGCATGCTTTTTTATGTAAAATCAGCCAAAACATATATAAAAGCTGCATGATTTAAAGATCCCACTTATGGCTGATTTATGGTTGCATGTTTTTATAATTCCTCCCCCTTAACAGAGTTAGGGATTATGGAGTTCAGAGTCTACAGAGACGACATACAGTCCTCTAAAAACCCGACAACAAAGCACCCCTTGGCAGCGATGCTGTGCACAGGTCATATGAAACTGACTGCAAGTCTGGCTGAACCGGAAAGGAGGCAAGTATGACAGTGCTCACCACAAAGAGGAAGAACAGGGAAAAAGCATGGATGAGAAGCACAGACAATGCCAGCTCTGGAAAATTAGTTTCACTCCACTACAAAGCTGGTCATTGTCCACCACAGGTTCTGTGGGGTTTTTTTGTTTTTTATGACAGGGCAACGCAAACTAGTATCAGTGCAAACACAGACAACTCTAGCTTGGTTTTAGCTTGTCCCTTATATTTCTTCATGCAAAATTGTGGCATGCCTATTACAGCACAATTTCTTCATTGATCTAATGTGCCAGCATTAGCTAAACAGTTTTAGAGGCATTAATGCTTCTCACTTGTCATTGAGGTAGCAAGTGAGTGTGGTGGGTGTGGTGTGTGTTTGTGTGTGTGTTTTGGTGGTGTGAGTGTGAGTGTCACAGGCAGACGGATTGCTTAATGAAAATCACCTGCATCTACCTGGAAATTTGTTTTTGTTTGGTGCAGAGAGAGGGTGAAGCAGGGTCCCAATATTTCTGTTAACCACTAAAACTGACCTGTTATGCAACTCAATAATGAAAATATACAAACAAAATCAAAATGTATATTTGAAACTATATTCATCAGAAGGAGTCAATAAACACCACTGAACTGAGAGTACTGGGGTTATGTTTCGTTCTTGGATTTTGAGCATCAGACAGATCGCTGCATTCCCCTCAAAGTGGCTATTTTGGATTTGTTAGTCACATTACACAGTTGTGTTTCCTCTGTACAGTCACATGAGGAACAGCTTTCTGAACTTATACAGGTAGCTCTTTATGACCTTACTTCATTTCTAGTTCTTATTCTGATGACTAAAGAAATAACATGATCCTGTTTAGATGAAGTGACCAATTGTAAGTAAGCATTTATAAGTTAAATATTTCTGTATGTTTGAGATCAGAGATACTAAGAAAAAAAAACACCTTTTTGCCACCTCAGACAAAAAACAAAAAACAAAAAAAACTGGTCGCTTAATTGTCCACCAGTCTAAAACTGTGTCCACTTAGGACATGCAACTGAATTTTTGACATATTTGTAGTGTGTGTTACAACAGTCCAGCACATGATTCAAAAAAGCTTCAGTGTAAACTGTCTGGGACAGAATTGTAGACAAGAGAAAAATGATATATGAATAAAACCGGTACTCAAGTATCTACATCTCTTTTCTTTTTTATATCAGTGTATGTTAACGTGACCCAGACTCTATCTGCTCTAGTGTGGGTTTTCAAGTTTGGTCTATGCTCCCTGCACCTTATGTTTTAGAGGTTACTGAGTGTAATTTGTGTCTAAATTTGCATCTGCATGATCGTGCAAAGCTGTCCAGAGGTGGACTCCAGTAGGAAAGTCTGCCCCCTAAAAACAGCTCCTAAAAGCAGTCGTGTAATGGCTGAAATAAAAGCTTCTGGACTGTGTATCTGTGGTATCTTGACCAAAGCATGTCATGGACATTTCATTAAGACCTCAGGATATTGAGCCAGCTTGTGATTTAAAAAAAAGAAGAGAAAAGGTAACTGTTTCTCATATTAAGTAGTTGCATTTCTAAGCCCATCTCTGTTGCTCTATCAGAAGCAGAACACTCACAAGAATCAAACTCTTGTGAAATAATGTTATCAAAAACAGTCAAATATTTGCATCTTGCCAAGAAGAAGCGTCCTTCACTCTATGATGTGCACAGTAGCCTTGTGTGACTTTTCACCCAAGTTAAAACTAACAAAATAAACATCAGTAAGCTTTCCATCAAGAAGGCATAAGTTTTAACATGACACAAGAAACAAATGAAGAAAAATTAACACCGCCAGGTAAGATGCCAACTCCTGTGATCCTCGAACAAAAGAACCACGAAGCCTGCAAGTTCTTTACCGCAGAGCTACAAGCTCTCTTAAACCTAAGAACCATACAGTGGGAGGACAGAGACAATGGAGCTGAAGTAGTGCAAGGCATGCCAAGGGTTTATAGTCTGCTCTGAGTGCGTGGAGGCAGTGAAAAGAAGGCTCATGGTCCATGCTGAGCTGCTGTCATTCAGCTCAGAGGGGATACGGCGTCCTCTTTGCTGGAGAACTCTGAGCAGCTACCTTGTTGGGTGGAAACAAACTGAAAAGAAGGGGCCTAAGATTGGAGCCAACATGCTATTAAAGCAACATTCCTTCCTCTTAGATAATGGGCCCTTAAAAGTTTTAATGGGAGGATAAAAATGTCAGCACATGGAAAGAAGAATGAGGAAAGAACCAGACTGGGTTGGGCTGAGCCGCAACGCAGATGGTCAAACAGGGCAGTGAGCTGGTCAAGAAAGTAAGTCTTCTCTGCTGACTCCGTTCATAGAGAGCAGAGAGAATCCATCCAAGTGCTACTGTTGTCTGGTTGTCTGATTCTCTGTAGCTCCCAAAGGCCTTGTTGAGGCTGCACAAGAAGAGAATGGAAAAGACAGCCACATTTCTGGACTGAGATGCCGCTGCCAAAGCGCTTCATGTACAATTTGATGTGGTTCAATGTACTGGGTTTCAAAACTGAAACAAACCACAATTTTTCCAGTCATTCTGGAGTGGTAAACAGTTAAAATTAAATACTTGAAGCTAAATAGACAATGATTCTGCGGATATGTGCAATTCTTTTAAGGTGGAAACAATTTGTGTGGGCACATGTAAGCATAGGTGCCTTAAAGTATGCATATGGACCAATACACAGGTGTATTTGCATAATGTATGCATGTTGCACAGACGTAAGTGAATCTCTGCCCATCTGTGCCACAGACAGTTGTGTAGCACCTGCTGGGTATATGCCACTATCCCCCTAAGTTTCCCCTCATTCTATCAAGGTCACTTCACTGTGTAGTCCCAAGGGAGCCAGCAGCCTTGCGACAGAAAAGCCAAAACAGAAGAGAACATCCCGGGGTGGTAGCCTTCTTTAATAGACTGATGCAAAAAGACACAAGATGCTGCATGTCACTAAAGAGCAGCATTCTTTTAAAATCACAGCAAGAGGCAGCTAAATAAGGTTTTTCTCTCCACATAGCCTAGTCTGGCTTTTCAGTTGAAGCAATGACAGCCAAATGTTAGTGGAAAAATCCCACTGGCACTCTCACAGTCCACAAGAGCATGCAGGGCAGGCCAGTTCAGGGATAGCCTTCAAGAAACCCACAAGCAAAAGGGATGCCCATCTCAAATGAGGTACGGAGAATTCTGCGGCAAGGCTGCCAACATTTGCGAAAGCTCAAGCCACTGATGTATATTTGTTAAAGGGCGGGGGTGGGTGCGGTGGGGACATGGGGTCTGCGAAAGGCTGGACAAAGAGAGAAGATGAGAGCAGCAAATGTAGGAAAGACACACAGAGAGAAAGGAGAGAACTGAGGAGACAGAAGGGCTAAAAAAGAGAAGTGTCTTGTATGTTTTCATCTCTGCAGCTCAAAGCCTTTGCTCCTCTTCCCTAGAATAGGAAAAGAGCCTGGTTATACGGTTGGGCTGCAGGGCAATGGAGCAGCAACTTCTGCACTTGTAAAAACAATTCTTTGGCCAACGCTCAGACAGGCAGGCAGGAGTGCAGGCCTGCTGAGAGCCAACAGGAGGAACATGCAGGAAGCCTTTGGCTTCAACACAATGGTACAAGTGGGACATAGCAAGACATGAGCAAGGGTACAATCAAATAATCCTGCACAATATTTCTTTTTGCTGCTTCAAAAACTCAACGTTGTGTCATTAAATAATGGAAACTGGGCTCTTATCAATGCATTACTTCATGAAAATAAAACATGAAACTGTCCAAAACATATTTCAAGGAAGTGGGTTAATTTTTTCCATGATACGAAAAACAGCAATAAAACGGGGTTAATGACCCAATGCCTGATTTCACACCAGAGGAATGTCATAGCTGGAGAGCCAAGTGAAGTGCGAATATGATGCAACCAGTATTTATTACAGAAGTGATCGTATTTATTGTAAAATCAAATAAAAACTGTGGCCAATACAGTCAAAAATAAAGTCTTGAACTCAACCAAATTTCCCTAAATACCACAAAAGAATTATAGGGAATTAAAGAGGATATATTGTTTCCATTTTTCAAAAGCTGACCAAATGTTCTTACGTATTAATGATGTGGAAGCCAGGCCTGTCTAATTCCTTTCCTCTTTCCTTTTGATACAAAAAAATAATCTGGTACTTCTTGACTCGATTTTGACTTGCAGAAGGAAAAGCAAACAGACACAGAAGGAACCATATCTGGATACCACTGGACAGACATAAAACCAGTCGGAAAAACAAGGTATTTAACTAAGGCAGCATGACAACCAGACTAGTATCAACAACAAGACACCTAAAAGGGTGTGTAGTAGGAATACCAATGAATGACACCAAGCTTGGGCTTAAGTACTACAAATATTCAGCACAAAAGCTCATTTTTTAACCAAAGCTGTAAAGCTTTGTTCACAGCAGCCAGTTTTAAGAGGTGAACTCAGATACTTCCCTCCATCCTGCCATCCCCCACACACTTCAAAGCTACAGCAACCAGGATTTGAAGTTGGGTGAAGACAAAAATGTGAACCTCTCAAGTCATTTTCTGCATCAATTTATCATCAAATGTAATCTCATCTTCTGTTAAGTCACAAAAATAAACAAACATGATGTGTTTAAGATATTTATGCAGAAACAACAATTTCTCATGCTTTTATTTAATAACACGTTAAACATTCACAATAGTGAAAGAAAACGTAAGTGAATCTTTGGCATCAGTAGTTGGCTGAACCTTTGTCTTTACCGAACTACTTCAGCTCAGCTCAGAGTCCTCCCGCAACCAACTACAGCCAAGCTTCTGCTGGTGGACAACCAATTTGACATTATCCTGCAGAATATATTGATAAACTTGGGATTTAATGTTTTCCCTGAGTGATGGGAAGTTTTCCAGGCACCCAGGCAGCATAATGAGCCCAAATCATCATCCATGTACAACACATGTCATAGCTGGGAAGCTGTTTTAATCTTGGTAAACTGTGCCTTTTTTTTTTTTTGCCAGCATTATTCCCAACAAATTGACATTTGTATAACCAGTCCCAAAAATATTTTCCCAGTAGCATTGCAGATTAGCAAATTTCAGTCATGCAGTAATGTTTCCTTGATATAACAGCAAAAGTTTCTAAATTTATAGTTAGTTTAGCAAACTGTAAACTGATAGATGCGTAAACACTGAGAATGTTTAATTGATGTGTTCAATAAAGACAAAAGAAATTATAATAGATTATGTCATCAGCTTAGGCCCATCGTGTTTGTCTGTCACCGTAACTCTGATGAAGATCAGAACACAATTTTGGGCAGTTAAAGCTGAAAAAGTTTAATTCCAAGAGATTTGCTTTCTATTTACTGCTGCTGTATTTTCAGACCACGGAGGCCTTAACCAAAGTTACAGAGTTGTGCCATGTGGGAGTTTCGTCACTTCAGACATTTAAACAGATGCTTTCAACCACATAAAATAAATGGGATTATAAATCTAGAAGACTGTGTAAGTAGGCACAAGAGAGTGTGTATGTCCATCTTGTCCAATTTGTAGAGAAATTTGTGGGAAAATAGGTAAAAACTCATACAGGGGGCCAATGAAAGTTGTGAACAAAAGAGAAGATTTAGATTGGAAAAAGATATACTTTTTTGAGAGAAGAAGTCCACTCTGTGGTAAATAGAAAAATCCACAACCTGACTTACCGATGAGGTAATGAGGCTACATTTGGAGAAAATAATTCATGTTGCTTTGGTAACAATTTGAACATCAGAGAAAGAGAAGTGCATTTTGGTGGCTATATATAACATCACTTTTCTGTTCTACTTTGCACGACACAGATTTTTTTTTTTTTGACTGCTAACTCAGCTTGATGTTAATTTATGTTCATCTGTTCCTGAATGAGCACTTTGAGAATTTAAGTGCATTGGCCTCTTACAGATTCCTGCAGCAATGAAAGCTGACAGTCAAGCCTCAGGGCTCATGTAATCAATTTTTTTTTTGTCTTTCCAATGAGTTTTAGAGACTTTAAAGTTGACAGCAGCAGATGATTACATTACAGAATCCTTATTACTATTCTGCAGCATTCCTCACAATGCCAGCCAAAATTGTGCCATAATCGTAAGTGAGATGTCCTGGAACCACAGATGATCCACAGATAATAACTATGTCCCTGATGCCACAGGACATCCCCAGCCGAAAGCCTTCTGTTCTTGCCCTGAAAGGCAAGAACCATTACGGCTGCCCAAGAAAGACCTTCAAAATAAAAGATGCTTGCTTTAAATGACGTGGCTGATAGTCATATAATTTAATTTTATGTATAGTGAACTGAATACAAATGGACTGAATAAATAAGTTACTATACGTGACTTTCATAAACACCCATCACGGCACACTTGAGGTAATTGCTCAACCGGATATTCAAAAACGAACAGGACTAACACTAAAAATGTGTGGGTTGACCGAGCCTGAAATTCCTGAATTGCAATGTGCTGGATCCCGTCTCACCCACATACGTCCCTGTCATCCTCCTAAATGAAAGAGAAAATAAATCAAACGCAAAGCAGCGGAACCCTTCTTGACCTAAATGGCATTCCTATCAACCACTAAGCACCTTGACTTTATTTCTAGACTGGTGGAGAGGGAAATAAATGAACTGTTACATTCTGGACATCTACACGAAAGAGAGCCTCATTTGGCCAAAGTTACTCCTGCTGAGGGGGGCAGGGGTAAGTCTAGTATGAGTCAGTCTGCCTTGTCATTAGCTGGGAGGCTCAAAGACCCCTGCTGCCTAATTGGCACAGGCTCCCCGCTAACAAAGGCTCGCTACCAGCAGAGGAACAGAATGGCGGTGTGAGGAAGCGCAGTGACCACCTCTCTCCTGTAACCAGGAAGAATGGCAAAAATTGTTTACAGAGCACCTGACCCATTAACTGAAGTAAAGCAATGCTAATGTCTTTTTAAGGACATCAATAAAGTTCGTGGGCAAACTGCAGCACTTAGCTCTTTAAAAGGTTGGTTGGCAGAATGCAGGGAGAGTTGCATTCACACTGACTGGGCTGGGATATTAAATCAGTTTTGATTTTCCTCAATAATTTTTGACATTTGCAGCAATTCTGAAGGATTGTTGCCTCATAACTTGGCAACGAAAAAGAAAAAGCTCTCCTCAGCACTTCCATTTCCATTTCAGCACATGCTGTTGGAATAAGAGCAGTAATAATAAGCAGATGAGTGGTTGTTTTCTGTTATTCTGTCACATGTTATGACAAAATGACAGGGCGCCTAGATGAACAGAAAGTTTGAAGAAAGTTTGTAGGAAGATTTTATGGTCAGCTTTAATCTCTTGCTCCTAACGTATGTCATCTGGAAAAAATAAATTAAGACAAAATTAATATTAAAGCATCCAGCATTTACAGAAACTAGAGAAACTCTACCTTGAGTGTCAGAGGACACTCAAGGTAACAGATCTTAGCAAGTTTGGACTGCAGCTCAAAGTCTGTTTCTGACGGCAGTGATATCGTAGTAGAGAGATGAAATACATGATGCAATGTTCCGTTTAAAAACAAAAAAAAACCTTTGCATTTATGTAAACTAACAGTTAACAAAAGGTCAGACACATCCCACAAACTAAGCCGTCAAAATCCCTGTTTCACCATCCAGGGGACACAGGAGCATCAGCATCTCATGAGTAGTTAACTTTCAAAAGAAAATAGAAATGATGAGAAAGGTATAAATGAGCAGAAACTTACATCCTGCAGTGTATTTATTACAGAATGCAGAGAACTGCAGCAAGTTTAGGAAGAATGCGTGCACCATTTTCATCTGCACATTCAGATGGAACTGACAACTCTGTAGTCAGCTGGATAATTACTCCTTGAAATAATGTCTTTTGTGACTGAGATAACAGATGTTCATTCTATCTGTTATTGCTTTAGAAAGAGCAAAGTCTCTAAAACATGCTGTGCAGAGCAAAGGCACAGCACGACATAGCACGGGGAGCAAATTATTCCTTTGAGCCAAAATCCAAACAGCTGGAATGTGTCTGATTTTAAAAGTCAACTGAAAAAGCAGATTTATGTGGTGAATGCATGTAACGTGTGGAAAAAAAGGGTCTTCATGATGTAACAGGCTGCCCTGGTTACCATGTTGAGTCCTGTCCCAGGCCGGCGTCATTGGCACAACCCCATCGTTCTTTTCCTAAACCTACCTAAACAATGGACATAATCTTCCTCCACAAAAGCTTAAAAACACTGAATATTAACTCTAAAGAAGAATGTTTTATAACAGAAATCAGAACCCTGTCATCTGCTTGACAGTTGCACAATGTCAACACGCTGTGTGGCAATCCCATAAAGCCCAGCGTCGAAATGAATGTTCTACAGAAGTCAGTGCTGTTTGTTTTGAGTCATCTGGTGAACAAACATTTTATTTTTTGATCTGCAGTGGCACCACCCAAACCAGCTGAAGAGTTGATGTCTGTGATCTGGACACTCCCAAACTGCCCATGTCTACATCACGTTGAGAATCACAATATCTGTGAATTTTGTACTGCTATCACTGCAAAGAGAGAAGATAAACACAGACTGCTCCTGTCGCCTTAACATACAAGTTTGAGCAACGGCTCATAAGAAACCATGAATGGTTTTTCGATAGATTTACTAGCTTGCACTTTTAAAGTTTTCGGCTTGTAAAACTTGATTTGTCTTTTCCAGAGACAGCATGTGACAATCATTTAGTTTATGGATACAAGTACACTAATGCTTTATTTAAAGCTTTTCTTCTCATCAATGTTTGAAGCATTATGATGCATTTATCATGAACGTTTCTGCCCATGACACTTATGTCCTTAGCTATCTATTCTGGGAAACACCGAGCCAGAGAACTGACGCTGCTCTTAGATATGTTTCACATCTGTCCAGTTTGACACTCTTGATATGCAAAGACTGTGATTAATTGCTACAGTATTATTTATATGCAGCCATTGTCTATATCTTCAAATGAACGAATGGTTTAATCAAATATTAACTTTTTATAGCAAAAAAAGTCTGGCTCAAATGGTAGGAACCCCATTACAAGTTAAAAATCATCCACAGGAAACACATTTAAACTAACATAGTCACAATTAATTAAACTTGTAAAGAATAATGAGAGAGTGTGTGCAAATTCAATAAACTCCTACTGCAACATGAAATGTACTGTTTTGTCTAGACCAAGAGGAGATGTGTTATAAACCAAAACCACAGAGTTTCAGAGGCTCCGCCACTGAAATGAGCTACAAGATTCCCTCAGAAGAGAGATATTTCCTGACAGCTTACTTTGACATTATAAATGTATGCATGTCTACGGCGCTGCTGTGTGGGGTGAGTAAGCCTCAGAGCAGGTTGGCTCTTCTCCTGTCACGTCTCCATCCCACAGGAACGCTCAATAAACAAGAGGTGTGTCTGCTGCAGGCTACACCTTTAATTGTTTTCGGTGTTCGAAGTGCCCCCGTAGGCCACCCTCATACCACAGATGCCTTAAAATACTGCAGAGCGCTAGATTGGCTCATATTGGGTGGAAAACAAAAAAAAGATTTATTCTTGATTGCTTTTTTTAAACCCCTCTGCAAAGTGGAGTCTTACCTCTTTTTACCTTCCATATAGGCCTGTTAGCGCTGACCGCATCCTCTGTTAAATCTGCACAACTCTTCACATTACTGACAAAATAGCAGAACCTGAATGTGTGCATGTAACACAAAACCTGAACAGCATCATCATCATCAAAATAGGAACATGCTTGAAATGAGCTTTTATGCCTGGGTGTCTCTAACTAAAGTCTCTTCCACTAAACAACAAGATTCTACTTTCTTCCTTAACTGATAACTTCCAGTGTGTGCGCACGTGTGTGTGTATGAATAACCTTTAGGCCTCTGAATGCAGGTATGCTGGTTGTCACTCAGCAGGAATCCTTCTCTGCAGCGGCACTCATAGCTGCCCATCATGTTGACACAAATCTGCTGGCATCCTCCGTTGCCTTCCGAGCACTCATCCACATCTGCCAAGAAACACACAAAGATAATAAAATTAATAAGGGCATTTCAAGACAGAACAACTGTTGCACAGATTAATGTTTGTCTGGAGGCTGTGTGGCATCAAATCGTAACCTGTTTAATAGATCAGCATGATGATGCAACATGTTCTATCCATTTGGAAGTATAATCAAGGGAATGTTACCAAACAAGTACATGAAGATCACTATAAAGTCAATATAAAAGTGCTCATCCTTCTGGTTTACTACAAAGTCATACATTTTTTAATTAGACTGCTCCAAATAAAAAGACTGAACACAGTGAAAAAAACTAGAGGACTTTGATTCAAGCCGTCTGAGGAGGTTGTGTGTGTCTCACAAGGCGCAACAGCAGAGTTGCATTAAAAGCCTCCAACTGTGCAGCACTAAGCCATAAAACTGCACATGCAGCACAAACTGCTGGAAAGAGGGAAACCTGATCCACCTGGGCCAGAGTACCTGCCGATGACGAGTGTCTGTCAGCCCTGTGACGGGAGGAATGCAGGGAGAGAGGAAGGAGGTGGGGAAGGGAGGAAAAGGGGTGTGAAACATTTAGGTGAAAAGAAAAAAAGAGTTGTTTTCCTGGTTGAGGAGTGAAAACTACTTAAAATATGTTAAAAAAGAAAAAAGGCAGTGTGTTTACCAAAGTGTCGCCGGAGGCCTCGTTCTGCCACAGAGTAAGTAACTGACCACAAATGAGAGTTGCAGAGTTCATTTCAGCGCGTAATGAATTGAGCTTTTCCAACTTCCAGCTGTTCTCTCTTAATGTAGCGTCCCCACTTTCCAACGCAAGTAGTCATTTGACAAAAACAAAGGATGTACAATAATAAAAACTCTTATTGACTATATTTGTTTGCTTTTTAAATAAAATATGTTAGTTTTATTGTGTTCTATCTATTGTGCTGCATACCTCAACCTATCTGGCCTCAGTGTATGTGACAGAAGTGCATCCCTGCAGAGGACACCATGTATTCTCTCTTCCATCAGAGACCTGCAATTCCAGGCCTGCATTAATAATCTGCTGTATATACAAGCCCCCCACCCCCCTTTTCTTTTTTTTTTCTTTAATAAACTGTCATGCGAGACTAATTGACAGTCTATTTATCTAGTGTGAGAAAGCCTCTGGATAAAGTTCGCTTTTTGGGAAATTCTCTGCTCGGGGAGAGTTAGGAATTAAACTTCCCTCCGTCCTCTCCTTTTTTTTCACCCGACAGAACAATCACATGAATGTTGAGTCATCTGTGCATAAATACCAGATGTATTCACAAAAGCTGTACCTGAAGACACAGAACCACCTGGATTAAGATGCTCTGCAGGTTGCCAGGTTTGCTGTCTTTTTTGCTGTCTTTTTCCTCCCAAACCATCAGCAAAACTGTCTCTTTTCACTAAAAACAATTTGCTATATTAGTTGAGGCTGATGGGTAAAGCATCAGTCTGCAGTCAGGTGAAGCAGAGCTGGCCTCTAAAATAAAAACATTTAGGCTGAAGTAAAAGGAAAGTAAGAACTGTTAATGGTCTCATCTCTCCATCATGAAAGTGAAAAGGAACAGAGAGAAGAGCCTGCAACTGGTGAAAGCTGCCAGCAACCTACAGCTGCACCTTTGCAGATAATCTGCCAGTGTAGAAGGTACCAACAAACCTCCACAAGTCACAAAAAAAAAATATCTTGACGTATGCATAAAGTCTCTGCTTTCCTCTGCCTTTAACATGCACACAAAAAGAAAAAAAAAACATATAATAGCCTATCTACACAAATACAGCATTCGGGTCCTCAACACATGTACAAAATGACCATAAGATATGCAACTAGCCTCAAAGGGCCCAGGGGGAATTCTCTTTCCATACCCTCAGCGCATCACTGAAGGTTTCATTTCCTGATTCCTTCATCCCTCCAAATGAGGCGTCGGCTGTCAGTATATCTCTCTTGTTTAAATAGCTCCCATAATTGCCTGTGTTGTGTGCTGGGCAAGACTGGCGTCCAAAGCAAATATTTCGAAGCGGAAAAGGGTTGTGGCATGGCCAAGAGAAGTGCTCATGTTATTTAGATTTAAAACTTTTTTTTTAAAATTCTCTAGAGGATGAAGAAAACGTTTTTAATCAAGTTAAAAGGCCTGCCTCACCTCTCAAAAACGAGACATGACTGTGATCTAACCTTGCTTCACTTGTGGAGATGAAGGGAAAAGGAGCGTTCAAACGGAGAGAGATTAAGAGATTGGTTGTGTTTGCTGAGGCCATGTCCCCTGGTTTCTCAGATAGCCTTGACTGTATATATAACATTTGGCTTTGCACAGAGCTTTAGAGCCATGTAAACATGGCGGTTGCCTTACAAAAACTCCAGAACCCCTATTTTAGAGAAATGATTTGCACTGAATGCTTTACTCATTCTCTCTCTCTTTCCTTTTTTTTTTTTTTTTTTAAAAAAAAAGGTGCAGTGACTTTGCGGGAGTTTATTGCTGACTCAAACGTTCTCTCTCTCTCTCTCTCTCTCTCTGGCATGAGAAGAGTGAAAAACTGCTGCTATCAGTCATCTAAGCAGTGCATCCCACTGCCTGGCTTCTGAGCAAATCAGACAGAACCGTCTCTGTGGTCTAGACAGGCCAGAGACAAGGAGGTGAGTGCGCAGACACTGGTCTCTTTGGGCATTTCATTTACAGGAGCTAGAAGAGGTACACACTCTATAATAAGACAACAAAATAAAGCAACAGGCAGCAATAGGCAGGGAAATAGCCGGGGACAGTGTACTGCAGAAGTAGACTGTGCTGCTCTGCTGGATGAGCGGGTGTGCTGAAAAATAAGCATGAGTAAGGGAGGGAGTGGCTGAGCTGCAATTAAAACCTCATCCTTACTTATTTTTCAACAGGATTAAAGGACTTCCTCTTTGTCATTTCTGGAGTTCAGTGAAAACACTTTTGTACTACCACCTGTCTGAACAGTGACCACAAGGTCAGTCTTGAGCCTAGCCTGAGATAACAAACTCAGCACATAGAGGCTGAAGCTGGCTTTGTGTTAAAACCCTCAGCCTAATTTTGACACCAGTCAGCTATGTTTGCCTAAACGGATATGTTGCAGGAAGACCTCATCTTTCATTTGCAGAACATGGACGTTCGCCTGCATTACCTGAAGTGCGGTTATGTTTTCAACAGCTTACTAGATATAGCGGTTCCAATCTGCCTCACCCACTGCAAAGCAAAGACAAATGAAATCTATGTTTACTAAAGCGTTTTTGGTTTTAAAATCTTTAGCGAGGCTTGACTTTTATGTTATAACACTGACAAAGTTAATAGAGCTTTGATTGAACTGAGACTCGACTATGAGCCTGGTCCTGTCTCCCAGGTAACTCAAGTTTGCAAATAAGCACAAACTATTCCAAGTGCAATCTCTTGCTAAGTAGTGTCATTAAAAAAAAAAAAAAAACATGAACCAAGATTGTGCCAAATCCTCTTCCTCTGTTCTTCCAAAGTCTGGAAGTTTGTTAACAACATAACCCCGGATAAGAGTTTGGGTGGACAGTGCTATGACAAGGAGAGGAGCGGCTTTGCCTTGACGTCTGATGGCTTCCAGTCTGCTACATGCTTACATCCTTAAGCCCAATATCAGGCTTGAGTTTCCCCTAAATCCCTGCCAGTGGGCTCAGCTGGAATTGTTCATTTCATGGTAGATGGGGCTCAGCAATCCTGAAAGAGAGTTGATAGTCTTCAGGAGCCAGCTAATGCACCAATCTCAAATCTATCCTTTAAGTCATCACTCCAGTCTCTCTCCTTTGAGCTGTGGGGAGAGTCTTGTTTTCAAACCAGTTCTGTGCATTCCGCAACAAAAGTAAAGTGACTGCTCACTGGGGAGAAAACTGGGTTATTTGCATCTGCGGCTCACATTCAGAAGGGGAAGAAAATATAAACCTTCAATTTTTTAAGCTTGCCTTCGCTCTGTTGCTCCAATTTCTTTTGTATTTCAGAGTAAATTAACAAAAGAAAAAGTCATTTGCAGTTGAAAGAATACACAGTGACTGGAAACAGCTGCAGTGTGATGTACAGTACAATTAAGCACTGCAAAATAAAACTGCTTGTTTTTGTAGGTGCTCTCCATTGTTATTTTAGGTGTACAAAAACAACATTATGCTTATAAATACAGACTTCTTTCTTCATGCTTCCTTTTTACTGGTCTCAGTTGTTTCGTCTGCGCAGAGGGGCATGCGAAGCTCTCAGAGGGGGAAAACTCAGGCATGACCATTATATTTAGCTCAGACATGCAACTTTTTGCATTAATTTATTTTAACATAACAAAGACGAATGTTTAGCTTGAATCCCTGGATGAATTCCCGAGTGTCCTATCTTTCAAAAGCACTCGAGCTGAAAGGCTTTGAAATGGGGCTCCACAATTTGTTTCCCCAGTTTGATACAAACTAAAAAACACAGGACTGTTTGAATTTAGAAAGCAATATTTTTAATAATATTCTTATTCTTTACTTAACCTTACTCCACTTTTCTCAAGGCAGCTGCCTGTTCCCTCACCACCCAATACCTCCTCCAATAACTCCCACAAGACCCTTCCTTTTAGCAAGAACAGAAAAACCCTTTCCATAATGTTGTCAGGCATTTAAATAATTATTTGATCCTGTGAACTGCAGCTCTTAAGTGTCTTATAATTTTGCATTTGGTAAAGACTTATAGTGTTCTTGCAAAATAAAGAGTCAATTTTAAAGATTTCTTTGCTTATCTGTGTTTACGCCCAGATAAAAGGAAGAGCAGGGCCAAGGTTAAAAAGAATCCAAGGATCTGGTGTTTGGTGCTTTTTATTATCTAAACCTGTTCCATGTTATCTAAGTCTAAAATGTATTTGCTGTCTAGCAAAAAAAGCAACAACATCATATTTTTAATTTAAAAAATGGAAAAATGAATAGCTACACAATGACTGCTGTGTTATATGAAAGAGTAAGCTTTTCCATCAAAAGACATTCTCAACCTGAGCGGCAATAATACCAAGTCTCAGTACAATTACAGTCATTAGCAAAACCGTGTCAAACCATGTGACCTTTTCTAAGTGGCTACTCCGAAGCGGTTCCTCAAAAGCCCCATCCAAAGCTATAATGGCACTGCTTTTGTGTTATAGATTATGTTGCGTCTTTGGGGAAGGTTAAAGTAAAAGGACGCTCATTTCCCTACAGATTGCTCAGGGAATTGAGCCCTGCTCAATCAATACAAACCGAATCAGTGCTGTTCAATACAAATCAAAGAAATATGGCCTGCTGAGTTGTGCATGTGCAGAAGATGCGTAGCCCCAATTCAGTTCTCCAGCAACTGAATAAAAGAGGAAAGAAGGAGGAATATGAGTAAACAATCTGAAGAAAACTGGTAGGGCTCTACCAAACACATGTAATGTCTAATTCAAGCCTGCGTTTGTTTCCCAGAGTCAGTTACACTCAGACCTCATGCCACTGTGACATCCTTCCTTATGGCATCAAAAGGAACATCCAGATGTGCGTCTTTTAGCTCCAGATAGAAGTGAAATGTTAGCATTTGCGGTTGTAAGAAAAGGCTCATGATATTATGCTACTTGAGAGGAGTTTAGCAAACTAGCAATGATGAGAGTGAATTTAGGTTTCTGTGGGCCCTTAACCAAAACACACAGGTTATAAATGTGGGGATGCTGGTTCTACAGTGGGAAGCTATTAGCCTTCCTGCATCTGGTTTTCATTGTGAAGAGGATGTGTGTTTTGGATTACATTTACACCAATTCCTCTGTATTTCCTTTTACTCAAAAAAAGAGAACATTTTAAAGGTTTACCATGGAAGATGTGCCTTGATTAAATCCTATCCTGCCATCACCGCTGTGAGATAAAAGTCATGACAGTTAATAAATATGTAATTAAGTTCTTGCACACCTCACCTCCTCTCCTCAGTGTGAGTTTGAGAAGGCACAATAGCTCTCCGTGAGGTAAATAATACAGTGAGTGACATCCCTCTCTGCTCAGATAGAAGCAGAGCGCTGTGATATTGCATTGCTTCCACCTTGCTGACTTGCTGACAGCTTTGTGGGGTTCGGGGGCAAGCAGAGGGGAGACCTCAGAAGCTACAGAGTCCCCAGTGAGGCACAAGAGGCAGTGTTCTGCTTCACGCTCCGCTGCCTTCTGACACCGCCCAATGCCATTATGCTGCCAACACATCCAATTACAAGGAGCTGTGTGGCACGTGCAGCAGTCAGCAAACAAAGAAGATATGCACAGGGATGCACACTGGCAATACTTGTGTCCCCGAGGCAACAGTCGCACGCATTGTTGTCTACTGGAGAGTCTCAGAGGGCTTGAAAGCAAGAGGTTATGTACAGGTAAACCACTCTTGGGTTTATAGCTCACTGAAGCCATGAAGAACAGCATCAGATCAAATCAGACCAATGTGATGTAAACCCAAAGAGAAGCAGTTTAAAGATTGCAGACTCCTTGAGGATCAGGTATGTGTCTCCTCCTCTGCAACCTCTGCAGCTTCAGTCACATCTGGTCTACAAGGCCTCTGAAGATCTTACTTCATCTGAGAGCCGGTTGCTTAGGCTCCTCATTCCAGGGCAAAGAGTGACTAATCTTTTCTCAGGGACCAGAAGGAACTTAAATCTGGACTAGGGAGCTGGGGCCTTCACATCAAACTTCCACTATACATCTTCCTTCCCTCTCTTGTGTTTGTGCTTAGGATTATGTCCCCCACACTCACACATACACACACACATGCTCAGAGGACTGAGCACATGCTTTAGAGGACTCAAGTCTCATGGCAAGAGTTGTAATTTGTACTTGACAGATTCATATTTAGCTGAATTCTTTTAGAACACTGAGACTGTAATATTACTCATTTCACAGCTTAGAGGCTCAATATCTCCCTGGGATCCTTGGAACGCAACAAACTTTCCAAGCACACTCTAAACCTCATTTATTCAATATCACTTGAGAGAAAATGATAACAAATGATAAAAAAAGCCTGTAAACTCTCTCCATGTTTGATTCTGAGTTTTACGATGACAAATTATCAAAGGGATCAATGGATCCAACTCTTTTTGATACCACAGCCACGCAACCAAATATTGCAATTACACACCTGCACGCAAGGCAGGAGCTGATCCATGGCACAGCAAATGATCTGTGCACAGCTGAACGCTATTGCTAAATGACTTGGAAAATAGCCCGGCTTTACACTGTAGATACAAGCGACGAAGAGGCGGGGAGTGAGAAAGAAGCAGAGAACAAGGGAGCCACGGGCTCATTGTCACGTCAGAACAGGTTTATTATCAATCTAAAGACACGTTCCATTCCAGTGTGGCTTAATCGCAGCATTACATGCAGCTCATCAGGTAAATGTGGCACTGATACGGCCGTGTTGCTTCAGCGCCCGTATGTAAAAGGCCTCTTCTCAGTGAATCACTGCTGAGTGCTGATAAAGTCTTCTGTCATCACATTAACCGATTGTGAAATCAGCCACAGCAAGTTGCTTCTTATTCTATTTCATCAAAAACATTTTTAAAAAATCAAAGCAGCAACAAAAGATTTTTAATGCATTATGCTGAGGTTGTAACCTAGAGGGAGATGATGTCTGAGGAGTGGCATGGCCTGACTTGGGGGTTTCAAA
>JAOWBL010000022.1:13237627-13279151 GCA_028564865.1 Zenarchopterus dispar
AAGAAAGAAAGAAAGAAAGAAAGAAAGAAAGAAAGAAAGAAAGAAAGAAAGAAAGAAAGAAAGAAAGAAAGGAAGGACGGCAAGTAACTGTAAGCCAAATTTATATTGCACATCAGTCTTCATTTACCAATTTTAAATGTGGACTTCATGCCACAAACTCAATAAACTAGATTTCTCTCTATAGATAATTTGTCACCCCTAATAAATATTTGTTCCTTTTTATTTTATGATCAAAAGCAGACATTGTAAAAGACAACTCTTCTGTTGATAGTAGCATTTCTTTACTAAAGCTTTAAGATGTTTCCCGGCTTCTCCAATCCAATCTAAAAAAAATAAAGTAATATATTCTCACAATGTCATCCTCCAGTCTCACGTTGTACTTCTGTACAGCACAAACACTGATGTGTGATGTGTTTTTGATGTACCCTTATTACAACCAGCTCACGCCAAACACATACAGACTCTTTGTACCAACTTCTTCAATCTGTCAACGCCTTTCTGTAAAAAGAAAAAGAAAAAAAAGAGAGAGGCACCGATGTGCCTGGAGACTAAAGAGCAAGTCGACTCACCTGCCGTCATTTATAAAACATTTCTCAAGGTAGCTCGAGCTCTGTGAATGAATAATGGCCACTCTCTGTGATTCCGATCATAGACCAAGCATCTGGTGGTGTGCCTTTAGTTTAGCATGTGTGGCCTTAATAGACTGTGACTCACAGACCTCCAGACCACCTCCAGAAGGAAAACACTTATTACAGTAATTAAGTGAATCATAGAGTAATACTGAGAGCACAAAGAGAGGCCGACATGACACTCTCAGAGTCTGAATTAGGAGAACCAGAAGCTGTCCTTCAATAGAAACCAAGACGACAAGAAATTAATTTATACATCTCAAGTGATTTGTCATCTTCCTTGAGACATGTCCTCAACTGTTAATGGCTTCTTGGCCTCGTGAAGTATATTTTATATGCAGGAAGGGTGGCACCTCGTCCAGCTGTATACCTTATATTTACACAACCCGAGCTAACTGACATGACACTCTCCCCTCTACACACAGCAATTACATTCATTGGTGGTTGCTTTGGCCAGATACGGGACCAACTATAAAGACGGCAACGCAGCAATTACAGCACAAGTGTGATATTTTTAGTTGTTTCCTGTCAAAGTGAGGTATCAAGTGAATGGTTGTCTGTGTAAGCTGTGAAACAGCTATTAACTACTACAGCCCAGAAAAGTGGAGTTCAGTGGAGTGGACAGGCACTTCAGTTAAATGCTGGGAGACGGCACACTCACCTCATACTAACATTTCACTCACATACGACATAAAACACTTAAAAGCCTTGTAGTCATTACTCCTAATGCATTTCACTTCAGACTTCAGCATGGCGATGCCAGAAAACTTTTTACTTTCCCTTAATGGAGGAAATAAAAAAGCTTCACTTTTTGGCAGGTTTTCAATTACAAATTTAACGACACTGACAAAGGTTTACTATCAAAAAAGTATAACAATAAAGATATAACAGTAATATTGAAGTTAAAAATGGTTTCTTCTAGTATCAATTAAATAACTGATCATTTTTCTCTGCAGAATGTCAAAAAAATATTACGTGCACAACTGTCATAACATTTAATTAAAAGAAATGTCAAAACACCATGATTAGCAGAAGGAAAAACTTAAAAAAAACAGAAATTACAGACACTCATATTAATCTCCATTAATCAATGATTCAATTAATCAATTGTAAGCATGGCCATGCGTGGTAGAGAGTCAAGATCTGAAAAGTAAATAGAACGCTGTGTGTGCGTTTATTTTTTTTAATTAGTCCACTGTTCAGTTGAGCTGAATGTTGCAGAACTAAAACCTAAAACCTTAACCAAAGGAAATGAGAATAAAATTTTTACATCATAATTCTGTCTGGAAGTAAATAACTGTCATCAGGCATCTATGGGTAATGACATACTATCAGTAATCCATTATCCTAGGATTTTCTCTTTTTGTTTGTCTACACAACAATAAAGGTTTCTTAAAGATTTCTGACATAGGCTTTGTGCAGTCTTTAAATATCTTCTTTATTGACAGCTCACACCACCCCTAAGAAATTAAAGGTACAACACATGGCATTTGATAATTAAAAGCTTAAAAATCAGGACCTTAAATATTCAGAACTGGAAAAAAACTAACCAAGAAAACCTTTTTTTTTTAAACTAAAAACATCTCAGCGTTAGTTGGATCCCACTACAACTGAGATAAAGTTGTTTAAAAAAAACAGTCAAAGTTAGCTTCAATCTATTTCATATTCACCTGAAACATGTAACCTACTGACTTCAAAATACAGTGAATCTGAGCGATGCTTCATTTCTGGTAATTCTTAAGAAACTTCAAAGAGTAAAAAGAAAGAAAATGTAAAAAAGCAATGTTAGTCAAATCTCCGTCATTTATCAGTGTGTATCTAAACTGCCAGGTAAAAAGCATGTGAACATCCGGCCACTTCATTAATGAACCTGCAGTTATCTAATTATGTACCTGTGAAACGATTCTCCCACAGAGGTCAGACTCTGTGTTTATGATAAGTTGCCTTTGTCCTTTTTTTTTTTTACTTCTCAACAATTTGTCAGCAGTTTTGCCAAGATAATCCCAAACAATACCATTTTTATGCTTGTATCAGGACAAATGAACTTCTGCCGTTTTCTCAGTTTTCTCAGTTAACCTGAAGGTTTTTGGACTGTTAGTTACACAAATCAAGATTTATTGTTTTAATGCAGTATATGTGTATATTCCAAAGAACAAATGAAATCTAGAAAAACTAATAGTTGGAATGACAAATAGTGAAAACAACCAGCTGCTTCATTGTTGATGTTTGCAAGTTCTGTTTCCTTACTTCACATATGAATACTTTTTGCTTTGTTTTATTTTCAGTTGTTCACATATTTAAGTAAGCTGCTTAATATGTATTACTAACCATGTATCAGGTTCTAGTTCCAGTACTGTGCAAAAGTCTTAGCCTTAATGCTTTTATTTTAGTTGAAATAACCATTCATATTTATCTTTCATTCTCTTTATGATTACATTGAGACATAAAGACAAAATATAGTTATTGATAGACCAATCAATAAGTTGGGAGATTATTAGCTACTTTCTTATAATCAGCATCAGTGATGTAAAATCCATAGCAGTCAAACTTAAGATAATATGTGCACAAAATAAAATTACTTAATATTCAGAACATATTTGCACATTATGATTCCATCCTATTTATGCCGAAGAGAAGGTTTCTTTATTTTCTGTTGGCATCTGAAGAACTGGAAAATAAATACGGATGCCATTAAACCTTTGATAAAAAACAAAGTCCTAAGATTTTTACACAGTACTGGACATGATAACTGGTTCGTTCAAAATGAGCCAGATCTTATGCAGAATGACCAATACTTGTTTTATTGACCAATAAATCAATGCATTCATTAATCAAGAAAGTTTCAGTTTCTGGGGTAAGGAGTCACAGTTGCACTCCAACAACTGCGTGATGGGAAACACGTAACTCTGACCTGATCTGGAGGTTACTGGCTGCGGTGTCAGCTGAAGAGGATAACATTTTGCATACACTTTTAATTATTTTTGAATTTGATTTGGCTGATTTGGAAGCTTCATTAATGATTCTTTAAAGAAAAGGGACTAAGTTTACAGACCACAACTGACTACGTACTACATCGTAATCAAACCAGCCTTTCACATGTTGTACAACCCCGCAACCCCCACCCTCAATAAAACTAAAAACAGCTAATATGAACATAACAGGGTACCACTGAAATAACTGAACTGATATCTGGCTTTGATAATTTGGTAACTGACAAGGGAATCAGATCTAATGGCTATGAGAGCCTATCTGACCTATTTATAATAATTAATATTGATTCCTAATGAATGTGTATTGTAACCTATAAAGTGATACATTGTCAGAGATACAAAAAATTGAAATTATGTTTTGTTTTTATTTTAAATAAATGAATTAATGAATAATTAAAGCAGCAAATTAAAACAGCTAGAAACTAAACTGAGAAAAATAAAAAGAGTTTGAGTCTATTTTTCTTTATCATTTTTGTGATGGAGTCAGTTTAACAAAGAACTGCAAAGTATTGCACGGACCAGTCAGGATGGTTATTTTCTCCATACAGTTGTCCATTTAGGAAGTTTCAGATTCTTCGGTCAACTTATCCATCTCTTAACCACAATGAACTGGCCAGAGCCCCCCAAATAAATATCTTGGCTTTTTTTTTCTTTTTTCATCTGGAGTGCTTGATGTATTAGGTTGGATTTTTCCATTACTAAGCAGAATAAGAGCATTTCCTTTCACTTCCAGCAGTGTCTAAAACTGGCTCTTACCATCAGGAATGTAAACACACACAGTCTGTAAACAAGGCTCTCTCTGACCCCCAACCCCCCTCCAACAACGCTGAACACCGCAGACCAGTCCAGTGACGTCCCTCCCTGACCCCGCAAAACTCTCAAAGACAGACGCAGCCCCATTATTCAGCTCAGAGGTCACAGGAGAGCTGCAAGGAAGGGAGGAATAGCTTAGAACCTGACATGGGTTTCAGATGGGACGGAGACTGACATGACAGCCTGTCTCATTTGTTTTTTTTTTTTGTTTGTTTTGTTTTTTTTTTCAACTCTCCTGAATCACACCACACCCAATCAGAGGGTAACTGAACACAACAACAAATATGGGTTTGCTCATACATCATTATTAGGTTAATGATCTCTGAGCAGCTGCAGCTGGCTGAGGGACACCGATGTTCCTCAGCGAGCCATCAGCACTTGTGAAGAGGGATCTAGAGGTGAGTCTAAGCCTGGAGGGGGTCAGAGTGCCGTCAACATTGAGGCAATCCTCCCCCGAAGCCAACGGGGATGTTTTCAGCACAGTGCCGCATCTCCACAGAGAACAAAAGCCACTGCCAGGGATAGAGAGAAGGAGAGGAGTAGAGGAGAGACTTTTCTAAATTTAACCACAATGCCACATTTGAGAGACGCATCACAGGCCTCATTTGGAACATACTGTTCAGATTAAAGTGCTGAAAAATAAACAAGTCACAAACAAGCTCTGTTTCTGCACTTCTGAATGTAAAGGTTCAAAGTTTGTTTTTTTTTTAATTATAAAAAAATACTGGATGCAGGTAAAAACACAGTTATGCTGGGGTTCTCAAAAGTTTGAACTCCATTTTTCACCTCCTCCACAGTGCCTGAAATCCACAGCTTTGTCAGCTCTGCAACCACTCCAAATGAAGTGACAAATAGCAGTCACATGGGTCTCTCTTATTGCTGATAAGGTGATTTTCTACTCAAGGAAAGAAGGAAAGGTACTATGTTAGAGGGGTTTCAATAGTTGATGGGTTCCCCAGGGTTAGCAGGAAACCTGCTGTGTCCACAGGTTATAGTTTAGGTTTGGCTGTGAACTGACAATTTGTACAAAATGTGCAAAAGAAAGCAATAATTCAAAATCAGCATGTGCGTGCATATGAGGAGGTTGGTATTTGTTCAATTTAATGCAAACTGAAGGGGGGAATTATGATTGTACTCTGATCAACAAAGAATACTGCAGAGTCATAAACTAACCACTTGCAGCAGACTAAATATTTTGGGAAATATGCTTGTTAGTTAGCCTGGCTTAGAATAAAAGCTGTAAACAGGGTTATCTGGCTCGGCTCTGCCTGTGCCTCCAAATCTCACTAATTAAGATGTTTGCTTTATCCATACAAAGCCAAACTGACGTGTAAGAACAACAATTCTGTGAATCTGGAGGTCACGAGTCAAACTTTCTCAGCCCCTTAGCTGTTGCCAGTCTGGATTTTGCCCAAATTCATGTCAACACAAATGGTAAACCAGTGGTCAGAATCTGGCTAAATGTGCCAATTCTCAGTTCAAACTGGCCCAAATTCACACGCACTCAAAACAGATCTGAAGCTCATTACTGGGCTGGAGCCAGTCTGGCCTGCCATCACATCAAAGCTTCGCTTGCTCCAATTCAGCTGACTCCCAACACCAGAAGGAACATCCATTTTACTCTCAAAAAGACGACAATTAAATTTAGGTCCAAAAATGTTACACTAGTTATATATAGATTAATGCTTTTAATAAACGCTTACAAAAAAATATAGAGCAATTCACCGGTCAGCGGATTAATAGGGCTGATCAGTTGCTATTTTGAGAGATGTGGGATGGCCAGGGTTCAACAGGAATCATCAGGTAAAGCACACACATCTGGACTGTATGACTGCTCATTAGTGTGTCCACTGTTCCATAGTGTTTTTCATTCATTTTAGACATTCATTAGCAGATACATACAGAACAGACCTATTCAAGTCAAAGACACCACACAAGCAAAATCATTATAGATGTTATTAATTATGTTTTTTTTTTTACTTTTATGCCTTATCTTATTGATTGCAGTATTTTATTCGATAAAGACCAGAGTGCATAAAAATTAAAAAATCAATATGAATGGACCTCTCATATTAAGTTCTTGGTTTTTTAAGCAGAAATGCATAATTTTATGTTCTCAATAGGGGCATTCTTGCAAACTTTACAGCTCATTATTAAAAATAACAAGGGAAATATAATATCCTAATCTCTTTATCAAATTTTAATTGGTTGTCCTTGAGCAGCTAAGTCACATTTCTCAAGTCCAGGATCTTTGACACACAGTTGCTGAGAGGAAAATGTCTCAGTTTTACATTCCACTGGCCAGGATGAAAGGAAGCAACTGTCCAGAACGAAGCGCCACTAAATCGACTCCAGACAGTTTTGACTTTACGTGTGCTTGTAAATATGGTTCTCACTCTGCATCCTGGCTGCACTGAAACAAAATTCAAATGTTTATATCACCCTGCTTGGCCACATGGAAGTCAGCGAATTAGAAAAACTATGCAGAATAAACATAAATTCTTTATTAAATAACGCTTCAGCTATCACACAGTCTCATTTCTGGGACATGAAAGCTCTTCTTTCAGCTAAGTGCAATCATTACCATCCAGGGGGGAAAAAAATTAAATAAAAAAATCCCCTAACATCAGAGCACTGGCTTCTCTTGAAAAGAATAGTTATCAAATATTTTCTCCACTCAAGCAGTGCCAAAATAATAATCTTGCTGCTCTCAGCTACATTGTACCAAAATGTACAGTGGTCCAAAAGTACCACTTGTAAGGTAGGAGCTTCAAAGTGCTTGGTGAGTGGTAAAGAGAAGCTGGACTGGTCATCTCCACCCAAATCCTCAGTGAGTGACTGGGGGCCACCCCAAGGCTCAAACTGCCTCAGACTCTGATCAGTACGAGAACATCGGTATCAGATATGACACACCTGCTGCAGAAAGAAAAGACAGACTGCAATACCTTTTTTTTTTCCAGTCAGCTCCAGACGTATTTGGAGAATTATCAAATTTTTATGATACTGCTCCAGGCTACAAACAGTCATTAATAAAAAAAGGATTTTCATTAAAGTATTAAAATTATTGTTATACTGACAATTATGTCACTTTGTCCAAATGCGTTTAAGCAACTGAAAACGGAAGTACTTTCTGTAAAATGACTCTGAGTCCAAAACACTAAATACATTTTTGTGAAATTAAAGTTGAGCGTCTGCTCTTTCATCACATCTCACATCTTTTCTCTTTTTTCAAATTTCAACTCTCTTGTAGTGCTGTTTAAAGGCAAAATCCAAATACTTGTGCAGTGGATAACCAAGAGGTTTTTTTTCTCATAATTTTCTTTGCAAAAATTGTATTTGGTGTTAAGTAGGCTCACAGTCAAGAAGTGACCCAGTTAGTCTGTGACCCAGCATGCTTAATTTCTCCAAATTAAAAGACATCCAAGTGAAAAAAAATAGGACTTTGACAGGCAAAGAAAAAAAACACTTTTGCACCCATGTGTTTTAAGACACAACTAAAGCCTAGGTCACAAAGATTCTTACGAACAGTGGGTTCGTATGAAATTTGGAGTTCGTAGACATTCACAGAGAAGCTCATAGTTTCCTACAGCCTTTTTAGGAAGTCAGTATGGCTGTTGTTCAATTTGCAAGAGCAAACTGACTCATGCTTGAGAAAATGAGGTGATTTTCTGCCACACGCTGGCCGTAGAGTTTATATGATCTCTGTAAGTGTGCCTAGAACCTATCAATGGTATACTTATGAGCATCTCACGAAAATTATTGTCAGAAGGTGGCTGTTCGAGACCCCTATGCGCAACTCACAACAATCTCAACTCATTGATCAGAAGACCCTTCAGCTTTGGGAACATTTTGTCAGGCTATATAAGTGGGAGCTGTCCAAAATCTCCAAACATCTGTATCTTGATCATTTTATATGCTGGATAAATTCATGGAAACAATCATCATTTTCTAGATGGCAATCATGGCAAAAGGCCGCAGCTGCAGGAAGAAGATCTAGTAGTTGTAGCCGCTCTTTTGTTCAGCTGCGGCTGAGCGGCGCACATATAATGTACTTCTGGAAGTACACACGGAAATGCATACTTCCGCCTTACGCATATCTGTTCAAAAGCTAGTCATGGGTACGCCATAAGAACACTTAATGTGTTCTTGCACCATACTTACGCAAACATGGTACGTTGTTCTCTTAGGTTGTTCTTAAGGTATTCGTCCATTGGCCCTCTGACATGGCTTTCCATGGCACGCTCATAGAAAATCTTGGACATGACCATTGCCCTATGGCAGCACGGTGGCTTAGTGATTAAGACTGTTGACTCACAGCAAGAAGGTTCCTGGTTCAACTCCTGGCAGGAATATTTTTGTGTGGAGTTTGCATGTTCTCCTGTGGTACTTCCGTTTCCTCCCACAGTCCAAAAATATGTATGTTAGGTTGATTGACAATTCTAAAAGTGTAAGTGGTTGTTCATCTATGCATGTGGCCCTGTGATAGACTGGCAACCTGTCCGGGATGTACCCTTGCCTCTTACCTGAAAAGGGGCTGGGATTGACTCCAGCAGACCCCCTGTGACCATTGACCTGGCCATGGACTTAGGAGTGGGCTACAATATAAAGCTGCCTCAAGGAGGTCATAAGAAATGATCCAAAAATAGTTTGTAGAGTGTTTGCAGTCTTTGTTGTCCGAGGCTTAAGTTAACTTATTAATTGGTTGGAAGATTAATCAGCCCAAATTTATATGCATTTTTAATAACTGCAGAGGCTTACCTTCAAGCCACTTTAAAAATCGCCATGATGGCGGCCTTTCAGGTGAGATATAAGACCAGTTGTGTTAAAACCTGCTGTTTTCTTTCCCCATCTCTGAAGCCTTGCTGAAAATCCTTTGAAAACAGTGGTGGCACGGTCATCTGCTGGCACCGTGAAAACTAGCCAAACTGTCGTGTTAACTCCAGTGTTGTCCTGTTTCCAGTCAGGCAGATACAGGGCCATGCTGGGTCCTGCCAGTAAGGTGCAGCAGATGATGTGACCAAGCACCAACCATATCACTTACGCGTTTAGGCTCATGCAGAAACTAAGATTCATTGTAGTTCCTCGACTGACCAATAGAGGCTGACTCCAAAAGTGAGTTAAGTCCCATTGACTCCCATCTTAAACTGTCCAACTTTAGAGAAGAAATAAAGATATTTACAGCCTGGTTCAAGAAAACATTTTGGTCTCAACTGTTTGATTTCACATCCATGACAACTCTGAGGGGGTTGAATTGTTTATGTATCATTTTAGGAGAGATTATATAAAGCATTAAGTTTATTTCTAATGGAGTTGACTGATAGTTGGCTCTGCCAATGGCTAGCAGCTTTCACTTCCTCATCTGTAATCGTTACGCTACTGCTCTTAGTGAAGCGGCCACCTGTATAAACCCATCATCAGCTAAATGTGATGGTCATTTTTGATTTTGTCGTGGAGTCAATATGTTAAATGGTATATCCCGCTGAAAATCTGACGGCAGCTCTGCAGATATTTTGGCAGGGTTTGGCTAAAGGAGCTGGGAGCAAAGCTAAGTTTGTGGGCGTGTTCCTGTCAGCTTCTCAAGCAACATGGCTGCATTATTTTCATTAATTTATCGGACTTATTTATCAAGTGTATTTTATTTTATCAGCAAATAAAATCGGGTATTTTCCTTCCATATCCACTAATAATTCATCTGTCCAACAAACATTGTGCATCCCTACTCAAAATGGTGCAGTATGAAAGCAGCCTAGACTGACTTTCACGCAGGAGTATCTGCAAGCAGCAAAGTGTTATTGTTGTGGAAAAGTTAAATTAAATTTGAAACACGACTCTGCTCCTGCTGTCAATCAAATTGGCAAGCTAGCAAACGGAGTACTGTGGATGCTCACAGAGGCTGTATGTCATACCAGTTTTATTATTCCTTATTTCTTCTCTATCAAAGACCATTATATTAGTCTGGCTAAATATGAAGCATTACCTTTATAGGAGTAAAAGAGAATCACCTTATGCTCCTCAGAAAATCTATTGATACAAGAGTTTTCAGCTTTACCTTCAGAACCTGCTAGAACCTGCTATGAGATCCAGGAGTTTGGTTTTTTTTTTTTCCAAGTCTGTGGTATTAATAAAGTCCAACTTTATCTGTTCTGTTTTTGGCACTGAGGATATGGAGGCTACGCGTAAGGCCTGGTACACATACTCCAGCAGCACCATGTTCAGACGCTCACGTAGAGCTGCTCCTAGTAACGGCAGCAAAGAAAACTAATTTTGTCAAAAGCGTGACTACAGTTAACTAAAGTCAATCATAAGAATGCTTGTTAAAATTGCAACAAGTTGTTTGTATGTAAGTGCAGAATCATAAGCAATGTAAAAAAAAAATAATAATAAATTTAGCCATAAAAAAATACACTTTTGATCTTAGATTAACTGATTGAATGAAAGTCCATGGGTCCTAACCAAAGCATACAAAGTTTGTATTTTTTTTTCAGTCTCTAAACTTCATGGCCATTTAGTTTGTAGGAAGAATAACAAAAATCAGCATTCGGGATAGAGTTGGGAGGTTGACTAATAACCAGCCATTCAGGGGTCATAAGCCAGTGTTCTCATAATGTTGATCCCAAGCCTGGATAAATAGAGAGGCTTGTGTCAGTAAGGGCATCCAACGTAAAATCTTTACAAAATCGATATGCGAAACGCAATGATTCACTGTCTCGACCACTGAAAAGAAAAGCTGAAAGAAGTAACTACTACTGACGATGATGGATCCCGTTACAAACATTTGCCCAAATTCCCCCAGTCACCTGCCTTGATTTTTTTTCTCTGGGTACTTTAGATTAAAATATACACTGACCACCCACTGCCCTGATTTCTAAAGCTCAGGATCTGCCATAGAAAAATCCACAACAGTCATTCTCTATTCATAACCAGGCTCTGAGTGTAGCAACTAGTTAAGATTCAAGGGCAATGGAAAGACAATTAGAAATAAAAGAGACCATGATAAAAGAGAAATGGCAAAGTGGTGTCTGGATGACTGGCTATGTTTACACAAGACATGATCTCTGACAGATTGTTCAGACTTTCTTCTTTTCTAGTTCCTCTCTAGTTAACGGCCCACTCTGAGAAGTTCAAGGCCAAAGAGATGAGCAGAAATACAAGCTCAGAATAACTGGTTTTATCTTGTGACTTCTCAGAGAGAATCAAAGAAATGTATAAATTATTACAGTGACAGCATGTAGTCACTCACAGTCCCACACATGTGCACGCAGTCAGTAGGAAGGAAGTCTGAGCACACACAAAATTGTAAAGATTAACAAACTAATACTTGATATTAGGTCTAAAGATGTTATTTCATTCAGTGCACAGGCCCCTGCAACAAATAAAAATGTAACATAGGATTTCAAATCTGGATGCCTCGACTATCCCCGGAGGTTCTTGCTCAGATTTAGAGGTGAAAGGGGTGTATTTGTCCACAATCGTAGCTGGCACGCTAAGCACAAATACAACATGTCTGACAAGCAGAGCTTACACATTTTACAAAGCACCATCAAATATAACATCTAGAAATCAGTTTATAAGAATATAAGAACACTGCAAAAGAAAAGAAAAGTCTGTAGAGTATTGATTAAACACATCTGTAGTGAAATAGACCTGAATATTGTCTTGGGAAGACATTTTGGTGGCTCTTAAGATTCTAATAAAATGATCAAAAGCCCAAATAACACAAGATGAACACAGGGATATTGACAACCAGTCATAATTTAGTCACAGCTCTCCAATGTCAAGTGTAATAATCAAATCTATACACAACTTGACAATATAGCAGAGAAATTCAAGTTGAAACAAACAAATGTTAAGAACTGTATCAGACATGATCGAAACCAAACTGAGTCATTCTATTTAAAAAATAAAAAGTAACACCCTTGAATTGATTTTTATCAGGGACAGATATACAATCCATATATCCAAATAGTCCAAGTATCAGTTACTGTAATTGCTTTTCAGGGCTGAAAAAGAAACATGAAAAAACATTAACATAAAGTTGAAAGATTGAGCTAAACATTTTCAATTTTTTCCATTTCTATATTATTACAATTTTAGAGAAAAGCTGCACAATATAAAAGTATGGACAAATCAAGACATCTGAGGGTAGAAATGATTATAAAAAGATTTCAAACAGTTAACAGCAGTTTTCTCAATGTGTAATATCATGAAGAAAAGGGTCAGATCAGCACCAGCTGCGGTGTGTAAAGCCAAGAAAATCTTCAAAGAGAGGTCTGCACAGAGTAAGGAAAAAAGGCAAGTGGGTGATGAAGTTAAAATGTAAAATATTTGCTACGATGTGGACACTTTTGTTTTACAAAAAATTAGGCCTCTAAATGTTAAGCACAAGGCTGATTTTTTAAAAAACACTGACGACAAAACAGGGAGGACTTTAAATGATCATTATCCATAAACATACCTTCTCAAATACCACATTCAGTTCAAAACACTTTATTAATCCCTGAAGGGAAATCAATTGACATGACTTAACTAAAGTTTCCCAATGGTTCTCAGAGGTCTGCTACTAAAACATCATGAAAACTCTAACTCTCAGATGTAGAAGCTTTTTACACAAGCATTGTGTGAAAATCCACCAAACAAGAACAGAAGGATTTGAAAGAGGATGATGGGCCAACTATTCTGAGATCTGCAGAATATCCAGTCCTATCAAGTACTAATTGGTGGTTTGGATGGGACTGGAGAAGGGGGTGAAGGGGGCAGAAGAGAGCTGTGCTCATCTTCTTTTTTTTTTAACTAAAAGACAATTAGCGTATTGGTTGACAGGGAGTTCTGACATAGCGGGTGTAATGCAATCGTCGCTTGTGGTTGACAAAGAAAAAGTGCAACTACTTCATTAAGTGCCAGGGAAAGGAAGCAGTGACAAAGCAAACAAAGCAAAGGGAGAGGGGTGAGTGAGTGAGGGTTGGGGGATTTCTTCTCCCCTTCCACTGCACCAATACTAGAGGCTCATTCAGCATCTCAAGGTAACCTTCCCCGTCACTTGGGCCTCATATTGCTGGAGCTTCACGGTTCCCACAGTGTGTCAGGGCCTGCATGTGGCCTTCCTTCCTGCTCCAGCAGCCCCGCGTCTTTAGACCCCCAGGCCCCGGAGCAGAGGTTACACCAACACAGCCAGCCACAGCAGCATGTCAGCCCCACACCAACCGTTGCCTTGGTGCCGCTGCATTAGCAAAGAGCTCCTGACTCTGTCCGAAGTAAAGTGATTTGCCATGAGGTATACAGCTCTCCGCGCTCATTTTCTCTGTTCCCCACTTGTAGCTGCTTACTAACCATCTCTCTCTGTGTATTTAATCTACCCTGATTCTCCCCACTCTCATTTTTTCCCTTTCTCTCCACCACATCCTCAAATCTTCTCTCCCTCAATCCTATTCTTTTTTGCTTTTTTTTTCTTTGAGTAATGACTGATGCCAGAGCACAGTGCCATGATTAGACTGACATTGATGAAAGACAACATCTGTGCTGAATAAATATTGAGCAGACAATTTGTGATTTTTTTTCTGAGTCATTGTTCATCTCTGTTTTTCAGTCTTTCAAGATCATTTCCAGCTTGTGAAAGTATCACTGTTGTAGAGTTGCCATCAACATCAAGACAGAATATTTATTTTCATTTAGGGACAAAATATGCTCACAAATAACTATAGCTGAGCACAGATAATATGTCACTGCAGAGCTGCTTGCTTTGCAGTGATAAACAGGAACTGTGGAAGGAGCCGATCAAGTGGCGGTCCACTGCATTTCACTCGGTGACCAACAAACAGGTGCCTGCCATTACAGACTGACTCTCCTACAGCAGCATTCCACAGTACAAGGAAGTGTGTAATCGATGTTGTGGAAAATAAAGTGAGAAAAAAGTAGTTCTAATTGCAAAATGTAAATATTGAGTTTTCCCACAAGTGGGGGCAGACCACCCAGGATGCAAAATAGTCACCCACCCCCTTTCTCTTTTTGCCTTGTCGACCGCCCGAGAGATGTCTTTTTGTGAGTGCAAAACATCTCCAACCACAATCAACACTCACACAGAAACCATGATGTGTCTTTGCATGCAAATACTTCTGGCAGCTCCAGCTTGGCATTTGTATTGTGGGAAAATTAAGTGATGAAAACCTGGAGGGAGGCAGCTGAAATTGAGTGTGTAACACTGTGTCTTTCTTGTTCCTGTAAGGTGGTCTGCTCTGTCTGGTCTCAATGAATTCTCACAAGATGAAAGAGCAGAGGGCAGCCAGCTTGGCAGGACAGTACTGTAGCTGCAGTGTCTGACAGACAGAGACTCCTCCGTGTGTGTGTTACAGGCTGGTGTCAAATACTTGTCCAGACTGTGACAAATACCTCCTGGTACTCTCTCTACAATTACCTGCAGGATTAGCTCTGAAACATAACTGTTCTCACAACTGATGATGTCTGAAGATCAAAGGCAGCTCCCTTCCTCCAAGAACAGCAAACTCACACTGAAACTTAATTTCAGCCTGTATTGTGTTCCCTCTCATTTCTGTCTTGGCAAGCCTGCATAAATATAAGCAATTGCGCCTATTGACACAACAGAAAAGCAATTAAGTGGTTGCAAAATAAGGCACTGAATCAACACCAGGCATCTGCTTGAATTAAGCTTGGAGTAACTGCATGGATCAAAGTCTCAAACATCTGCTGATTATATTTCAAAATACTCAACTTTTAACTTATTATAATAGCCTACTTCTTGGTTTAGACAAGCATTCCCAGCTTTCAGGAGCCATCTAGTGAATCTGTTACACTGGAATTAAATACATCTACCAGACACTGTGAGTAAAATAAAAGGTATTTCGGGTGTCGAAACTTACCTTGAGCGGGTTTACTTCCTGAAGCTGACTGTTGAACAAAGGCGACCAAGCAGAGACCTACAAATCCAATGCTTGTGCGTATCAACGCGTGCAGGACCATATTAACTTTGGCTGTAGTTAAACACCAGCTCTTTCTAGGATCTACGATGCACCAGAGCGCATACGAGAGTGTGTGTGGTATAAATGTCTCTTGTTATTCCCTTTGAATACCCGCTGACAGGATACTGTTCGATCCTTTTCTCCTCTGAAAGACTGCTTATTTGAGTTTCAAGTGATCGGGGTTGAGAACGGCGCGACAGCGCAGAGCGCAGGAAAGCTTTTCTGTTGTCATGTTTCGAGCCCAGACCCGGTGTCAATTTAAGAAAGGGAGAGAGAGAGAGAGAGTGGGGAGAGAGAGAGAGAGAGAGTGGGGAGAGAGAGGGAGAGGAAAAGAGGGAGAGATGGAGTCCTCGGCGCGGTCTGAAGGGGGAGGAGAGAGGAGGGAGCGTTTGCGATGCGCCGCGCCGCGCCGCGCCGCACCCTGCGCGCCGCGCTCCGGACGCCCCTTGCTGCTCTTCTCCGACGGTTTCCTTTTTTGGTTCTGCAGGAATTGACATACAGGTGCTGTTCGGGCCCAGGGTGAGCAGAGGTTGCCAGTCAACTGGCGTCTGCCACCTGCGCAGAAATAAGTTACCTTCACGGTAGCGTGGAAAAGCAGGGGCTGAAAACGGGGACAAGAGAGCGGATTGGTTTATAAACCACTCGAATGGGAAAGGTAATGGTCCGGGAATTAGATTTTACTCTTTTCCAGCAGACTGTAAAGCTAAGGAAGGACAACTAACAAAGCAAAGATGTTTCACAGTTTTACTGATGAAAACTGTCATGAAATTTATAGCCATCAAAGAAACCAAAACTTTAACGGGGTTGGGTTACTTACTCTGCAGTTAAAATAATAATAATAATAATAATAATAATAATTAAGAGAAACTTCATCCTGTCTGTCCACTATATGCACTCTGAATCGAGTTCAAGGTTCGCCTCCAGAGTTTAACACTAAATTGCAAAACGTAATAGAAAATCAGAAAAATGAATACCTACATTTTCATTTATGATTTCTTTGAACGTCATCCTTATTTCAGGGGTGAATTTGGGGCCTGAAGCAATTTCTTCTCCCTTTCACTGTTGGAGCTGGGCCAGCACTAAGAACTGAAGTGTAACCTGGATTTTTTTTTTTTTTTTAATGCCGAGAGAGAATTGTGTTTTTCCAATTAAAAAAAGGAAGGAAAGAAAGAAAAAGTCTTTGTTGATAAGAAGTTGATATATTGAGTAAATGATTTACACCAGCTGCTGCTAAGGATGAATCATATCTGCAGGTATAATAACCAATAATCAGCAGTTGTTTACAGGAACTTTGGTGGAAGCTTTATGTGAATCATCTGGTAACCAAAAACAAAAATCTGGATGCAGATGATGTTTTCTGTCATCTGGTTCCAAAATCAGAACCAACACAATGTCAGCACTCAGTTTTTCCCTGCAGGAAATTTCAATGAACTTCTACATTTCCCTCAGCGGTTTGAGTTTTGACTAGCTAAGTCCCAGTGCCAAATAGCAGCAATATTAAAATGCACTCATGAATTTGTGAAACAGGTTGTAAAATCCCAAAGCAGAAAAAACATGGGGACAGGAACAAAAGAAAGAAAACAAACAAGAAGAAAAGTTATTCCTATTTTCACTTTTTTCCTTAATTGTTCCATTTCAGACTTAAAGCACATTTAGAAAAAAAAAACAGTTTTTACTTCAAAGAAATGATATCAACAAGTAACTTTAATCATAACTTTTAATCACTTTCTGTCATCAGGTGATTGTAATTATGATTTAGTACAAAAGCTGCAGTATTCACAGAAGACAGAGTTCTTGAGGAACAGGTGGGCAAAGGATCTGTTGTTTTACATCAAATGTGTAAGAAAATATGAATATTAAAAAAAATGTTTCTCAAAGAAAGACTGAAAAGAATTGTCACAGTCTCCCTCAAAACATAATGTCATACAGTGATTCAAGAGATATGGAGAAATTTCAGCATCAATAACCGTCATGTACCAAAAGCTGATATAATCTCATAGGCAAGAAATTCATTTGGGAGAACTACACTAAAAGATACATCCACAAATTCCACATAAAACATTACTGTTTAAAATAGAAAACTTATATTAACCTTATCCAGAGGCAGCAACAAATTCTCTGGGCTTGGAGACATCACATAGTGGAATTATGTATCGATAGCTGACAAATTGATGTTCAGGATCTTGTTTTTGAAGAATTGGGCTTTGTGTAATTCAGGACAAAGAAAACACAGACCATCCAGACTGTCATGGCCAGCAAGTCTAAAAGCCAGGTTCGGTGAGGGCATGGGGTTCTGGCACAGTAAAGTGACTCTTGTGTGATAGCAGAATTAATACAGAAAAGCATGTAAAGATTCGAGGCCAACATATACTGACTTTATGATGACAGCTTTTCAAGGGACAGTCCACACATTTTTCAGCAAGACATAGGAAAACCACATTCTTTGCATATTATAAAGATCTCAAAAGCATGGCTGGGACTAATCTGCACAGTCCAGACCCCTCTACAACACAGACTCCCCGAAATATTTTTAAGTACGCAAAAAGTGTGAGATAAACTAACCCGTTACAAGGGTACACCTTGAGACATGAATGAAGAATGAGGCAAAATAGCAATTATTCTCCATCACTTGTTATCCTCAATGTCAAAATGCCATGCAGGTATGAAAAGAATGATTTATTGCTCCAACTATTTTGGAACATGTTGCAAGCAGGCAGAAATATAACATTTCATGTTAAAAAATGAATATGCTCAGATTACATATTAAATGAATAATACAAATTGTCTGCGATGGTGTGAAATAAAAGTCACAAAAGTCAAGGTCCTTGTAAGAATAAATGCAATCATTTTAATTTTCATCTTCCCAGATTTTTGTCCAGCGCTCGTTCAAATCACCAATCATGATTTCCTTCATTCACACCATTACCCCTAAGACCTGAAGAGGAATGAGTCTTGAGGAGCCAGATGAATCAAAACAGAACCATTTCACATTACCAGGATCAAAACCCATTGAGACATTGCGCTGCATTTCACCTGCAGCTACATGTAAAACATTTGTTTTCAAAAAGTGTCCCATGGAGAAAACAGTCATCTGCATTTCCACATCTGCTACTTCCTTTTACACCATCAGCTAAATTATTCAGTGGTGTTAATACATTTATGTCTGCATTTCAACATACAAGCAGATTCTACACTATAATTATCATGCTTGCTTCATTGTGTAATTTTTTTCCTCAATCAAATATAATTAGAACCTCACAATGAGGCTGATTGGAGATAACAATGCTGCCTTTTTAGGATGGTGAAGAAAATTGTAAACACACACACACACACACACACACACACACACAATTCAAAATGGCTCAGGGGTGAAAGGAAGGAGGAAGATTATTTCTCATTATCTTGCACCTTATCAGAACGTTGTCAATGCCTGTACTTTAAAGATTACGTGTGATAACAAAATTAACTTAAACTCAAAGATTTATTAGACAACATAATTCAGTCCAGCCCCGCATGTTTCCCCTATGTTTTCCAAGATACTGAAGACTATGTAAATAAGAGATTCAGTACAACAGTGAAATCTTCAGAAAAGCCCTCTTTATAACTACAAGAGGAAAAAGTTACAAAAAAAAAGGATATATTCCAATTCCAAAGCATAAAGTCGAACAGTTCAATGTAATTAAAATAACATTCATCAGGGGATATGGAAATATCCCATATCCCTGTGTCCAAGTCTCTGGATAATTGTCAGCACTTGTATAACCAAATGAGCTCAGAGCCACAGTGGGACTTTGAGAAAGCGAGCACACGGTTGCCACAGAGTTAGAGCAGAAGTCACGATGGAGAATCAGCACACACTCAGAGCAAGACGAGCATCCCATGGTGCACCAAAATGAGCCAGTTTTACAACAACAGACTCACAAGGGAAGCCTGGTTATGTTTAATTTATGATTCTCATCGTGAAAAGGACTTCTGGCCACACACTGGTTAAGGAACAGTGGGACAGTAAGGAAGGTGTCAAGGGACCAGTGTGGATCTTTCACAGACAAAAAGACTTCCTAGAATCATGGACAGTCGTTGTGTTCATGAGGGACTGGCCACAGCCTGCTGTGGCAGGTTTTCACACAGAGCTGACATGAATATGAATTTGAAGGTAATATCAAAGAACTAAATCAAGGTGCTTTTTGGATGTGCATGAAAAATGTATGATTGCCAGAGATTTACCACATTTAGCAGCTGCCACAGCTGGTCCATCTGTGATAACAGTCACATTGCTCCACTCTCGAAAATTAGTTGGCAAGGCAAATAAATATGGCAAGCAGTCGTTTTAAACTGTGATGTTGGAACTAACATTTTAGTTTCAAATATCAAAGTCAGACAACAACTGCGGCAATAGGACAAAAGCAGGATGGATGCATGTTGGGAGGTGTCTGCGAGAGCCACCACTGTACTACAGAGCATGCTAATGAGCTGTGGATTTAGAAGCCCTGCAGAGTGCCTAATGTCCTCCTCCAGATGGTTACACACGGGGACACCTCACCTCAGCTCCTCATTTACTTTCATCCAGTTCGACACGTATGCCCTCCAATTGTCTGTAAGATTCATGTGAAAATGCTGGGGCTTTGACCACACTGCCTTTTCCGCTCTCTCTCCTTTTCCATTTTTTTTTGTAACCCTCTTCATATGCGAGGTTACCAACACCACCGCAGGCCCAGCAGGATGTCTCGGTACTCACCATGCCAGCACCGCAGGGGAGCGGAGTGGCTTGCTGAGTTCCACACTTCAGCACAGTCATCCCAGCGAAGGCTGTGGGCTTGCCCCAGGAATGCCTCCTGACCACAGCTTCAGTCGCTGGAGCTAACAGGGAGCAAAGAGTGCAAAGAGGAACTCAGTTATCGGGTCAGCAGAAACAGTGTTATCACAGACAGGCATCCTGAGTAACTGTAAGAGTTATTCCTGCTTGCGGAAAACAGCATCTCTAGATTCACAAGAACAAAGCCTGGAAACAAACTCAGCTGCTGAGGCTTTTTAAAAATGTGTTGCATTTTTTTGACCTCTTTGTGCTAGTTATGACTTTCTAATGGATGTTATCACTGCCCTGCGGACAGCTTCTGGGTTATGAGGGTTTGTTCCCTTCTCAAGTGACAATTCTAGCTATTATACCTGAGCCTTTCTGTTGCTGGAGTGGAGGAGATAGACAAAACAGAAAGGCTTAACTCTGGGTGAGAGAGGGTGCAGATACTGCACAGGAGACAGGCGTGTGTTTGCATGTGTGAACGCCTGTGATCATGCGCATTCGTCAAGATCAGATGAAACAGAATGGTTGATTTTACTCTAAGTGTAACCCATGCAGACTGTGTGTCATTGAAAGCATCAATCATCATCACACAGCTATTAAACTGTACAAGTGTGCATGCTGTCTATTTGCACACACATGCACACACAAACAGAGCAGAGGTAATACCCATTTATTTTAAGTTAACTCTCTTGATGACACAGTACTGGGCTGGGCATGCTTGAAACCCAGCACACTCAGCAGTGTCTCTGTGCCACTTTGTCTGCACTAATCCTCAATCATTTACTCCTATGTGGAGAAAGGGTCAAGGTGTCCTCTTTCAGACAGACTTTCTGTAAGTAGGTAAGTACAGAACGGGGCCAGGATGGTGGGGAAGTCCCATGAGCTCACTGTCTAGCCAGATACTGCAGCCGCTACGCCTACCTCCTCCAACTACACTGACACCTGGGAGTGTTTCCAGAGAGACTTGTGGAGGTTCCACACATTTGTGCGACATAAAAATGAACTAAATCTTCTTGAACCCAATGTGAGGAGAGGGGGGGATTGGAGCATATTCAAACTACTGAATGTTCTCAAAGTTCAGCACATGTGGTGTTTAAAATCAAGGGGGACTTAAACTTCGATGAGTAAAACCCCACAGCGACACTCTCAAATTCTGTCTTAATGTTCTGACCTGAATCATTTCCTCTTCAAAGAACAAGACAACACTGTTTTGGTTTGGAGAGATAAAAACTGCAGCTCAGGACAAAGACAAGAATCATGTGGATTCAAGGCCATGGCTGACCTCATAACCAGATTACATAAAAAAAAAAAAAAATACACACACAGATACATACATACACAAACAAATAGATCTCTGTAAAGAAAATGTAAAAGGCACTAGATCCTGTTTCAGGCGCTTCAAGAGTCTGCAGCTAAAAAATCATTTTAATTAGTGAAACAAATTTCCTGAGTGAGAAAACAAAATCCCCAGATCATTCAGTTGTTCAAACGACTGAGCTTCAAAAAGACTTGGAAATACACTTTAAAAAACCACTTAATGAAAATGTCCTTTTGGCTGAATTAACAGGAATGCATCCTTGTTTCTCAGCTTTTGCATTCGCTAGTACAATTACAATATGATGCTTCATTGTGAATTAGAAAACTTAAAAGATGCAAAGGAAATCTTCATTCAAGCACTTAAAAAATTAAAGCATTTGCTATTTAGATTCATAAATGAGTGCAAAGAGAGGACTTTGACAGAACCCCTTAAAAGCAAGCAAATAACATTGTTTTCATATTATCATCACATTATATTATTATCAATGATATAATAATAATCATGAATTTCTCTCAATCTCTAGATTCCCATTAGACATGACAAGCAGAAGTTTTTTTTTTCTCTGTGTAAAGGTTTCTTTGTGCAATCTAACTTTCAATCTTTTTTGTATTCCCTTGAAATAATAAGAATCTTACACTGTTTCAATGAATTACTGAGGCATCTCTTCATGTTGAAAAAATGAACAATAGAAAAATCATGAGCTATCATACATTACTTGGAAAATGATTAGCCTTTTTATTACATATTTAATAATAGAATGTATTGGCTATTTATACCTCTTTGTGTTCTCAAAAGTGTTTAATAAACACATGTGAAACGTTTTCATCTTACTAAATGCACTTTGCCGTGCGAGTCCTCCGGTCCCCTGGTCCTCTGCCGCAACAGGGAGGTCTGGTTCCAGAAGTTGTACCGGTGCCATGAATCTAGACTGCCCTCTAGTGGACCACAAGTCTGTCAGGCAACAGACGTGCTTCTTAATGCAGATTTCTTTGCTTGTCTCTTCAACATTCACATAAGACTCTCACTAAACTGCATCTACCTTATTAATAAGAGCATGATACACATTTTACATATTCATCCTTTCAAATGAAATCCATTTTAATGCAAATATGACTTGAAGTATTTGCTTTTTTAAAACTTTTTTTCTGTCTCATCTCTGTGAGTTTGTGCATGAGTCTGTGGTTGGTGAATGGATTTTGTCAGAGCAGTCAGAGCTAGTTATGTGCATGCTGTGCAGACGCATAGAGCTCCTGTCGCCACTGGGGGGGTAAATGAGAGAAATAAGATGACGTGTGCTACAAAAGAATATCTAAGGACTTCATCTAAGCACTCTTTTCTTCTTTTTTGCCTTTGAAATTTGTGAGAGATGTATGTCACAACATCTCTCATAAAACAAATACAGACCAACTGAAAACAGATACATCCAATGAGCACTGAATCAAATATGACACTGTGCTTTAGTGGTTACGACGGCTGCCTCACACCAAGAAGGCCCCAGGGTCAAATCCCAGCAGAGGTCTTTTGGTGTGGAGTTTGCATGTTCTCCCAGTGCCTGTGTGGGTGTTCTTCTCGTACTCTGGCTTCCTCCCACAGTTCAAAAACGTGTATGTCAGATTCATTGGTGAGTTTAGGCATGTAAAGAAAAGATTGATTCATTACATCTAGCTGTCTAGCTGTTCTATGTTGTCTTTTTTTTTTTTTTTTTTAGAAATCTGACATTAAATCTGATGTCACAGTTGACACACATGCCCTCCCTGATACAATGTTGTTGTTGGAGAATTGCCTTATGCAGAGTATTTTTATACTTGTGACTTTTTTTTTTGTGGTCTCTTATGATCTTTACTCTTTTACAATACATCCCAAATAAAATCCCGTAAGATCAGGAACTCTTCTGTGGCACAACTTTTCAACACATAATAACGACCTTGCTTTTAGCCATTGTTTCCTTGCCATCATGCCGAATTTTTGCATGCCGACTATTAAATTATTCAGCTTCCATTTTGTGTTAGATTCCATCTTTCTCTGAGTTGACTGCACATTAGGGAATATATGCAGAAGACGATGGTATGTTATTCATAGCAGGGGTATGAAGGTAACATTAAAAGTGACAGGTGCTTTCACTGACTCCTCCTCAGTAAGGTCAGCTGTCAGAGAGGAAAAACAGCTCACATACCAGCATGCCACAAAGCAACTCAAAGCTGCCTGTGGTAGTTTGACAGCTCATAGCTGCTTCCTCTTCTCCTGGCTTTGCTGTGAAAGAGGATTTGTGGTATAAGCTAAACTAATAAAAACACACCGCTGTTACTTTATCTGCCGGAATCGTTTGGTGCCTCGACTCTGCAATGAAAAGTGTTTATTTGATGCTCACATATGCCTTCTGTTTTTTATTCAAAACAATATTCAAATTCCTTTTTATTTGGCTCTGGTTAAAAGTTCCACCGGCAGGTTCTGGTTGTAGCTTTCACTTTCTTAGGAAAAAGATTTGTCAAGAAATTGATGCTAAAAGAAGATATGAAAATATTCAGTGCACAAATAATGCAAATAAGGTGCAGGGTGCAAATTTATGTTTGGGTTTGATGAAAACAACATGCAAGAGGAAAAAAAATCCAGGCTGAATTACACAATATGTATAAAAACTCACAAGTCATTTTATCAGGCAGACCTGATATACCTAAAGTAGAGCTGTAAGTATATAAATATGAGTCATTGTTATTAGTTTGGACAAATTTACTGGTTAAATTTTAACTGTCTTCCAAAATTGTTTTAAAAAAATTATGTTCAGGGAGAAAAAAATTATAATAAAAAACAAACAAACAAACGAATGCAAAAACTTCTGTTATGTTCTTCACCAAGCCTTGTGTTTACACTCATGTTTTTTTTAGCCTAATTTTCAATGTAATACATGACCTGAAGAGAAAATATCAAACGAGAACAAATATGATTGTTTTCTATTTAACTTTAAAAGCCTGCAGCAGTAATGAAAGCTTTTCTTCCCTCCAGACATCTGGCTCATAAACAAGTAATTGTGAACAGTGAAGATGTTACATAAAGGCTGAAAAAAACAGGTTGCGCCAGTTCTCTCGCCAGCACATCAGATAAAAGTGCTAAAGCTGAGCCAGTAAATTGGTGCATCAGCGTGTGATTTGACATCACAAATGAGCAGCAGCATCTCTAAAAATCTGTAACTAAAACAAAGCAAGAATTACATATTTCACACACAGGCAAAGATGATCAATTCCTGCAAACTCACAGGATCTATTGATCCTGTGAGTAACAGAGTTGTGAGTCCTGATGTTTGGGTTTGATGTCTAGCCATACAAACTGCGTGTTTCAGATTCCTATCACATACTGAAAGATACGCCCCAGCAAAGCAAGACATATTCTTTGACTTTTTAATACATTAAATAAAAAGAACCTCGAATAAAAATTAATAATTTCACTGAGGAAATAAGTGCTGAGCATTTTGTAATAAATATACAAAACTTTGGAGGAAAAAACAAAACCAGATTTAAAAATACAGCAGCTGGAAGGAAGTCTAAATATGACAAAGAGTCCTTTTTAAATGTATCGAAGGAGAACTATGAAGAGACCAAGACACACAATTGTATCCCTGAAACTCATGACTAAAAGCAGAAGAGGAAATGGAAAATGTTATTTCCTGAAATTACTGCATAGGTCATAACTGACTTCTAAAAGTAACAGGATTTCATTTACAAAAGTCAAAAGCAGCAGAAATGAAATATCCAAAAAGTCCTTGATTAATGGAAAAATGAAAGCCTTTAAATACATCTGTACAATGTGGAGATGCAAAGGCGACCATGAAAGCTACTGCGCTTCAGCCATGTGCTAGTTAATGCGGTGAAAGTGATGAAGCATGATCATGCGATTGAAATGCTTCCCTAAAATTTTGGAAAGTCCTCATCTGTCACGTATGACTCCTTTACAGACTTTAAAGGGAGCTTGTAGTTGTCAGGATGTGGCTCAGTCTTTGATCAGTCCCAGCCTCTTCAGAGCCTCACGGCGGTTCTCCCCGTTCTCAGCGCGAGGGCAGATCAGCACACTGATGCCCTGCGATCGAGGCAACTTGGCAGATCCTCTGGAGTGCTGGAAGGCGGTAAGGGGAGGCCTGTGAGAGTCTGGTTGTTGCCCCGTGGTATGGTCTGGCTGCAAACCCTCTACCTCGGCATGTAATAACTCTTTCCCACTCCCTAGAGAGGCTGGACGAGGTCGACCGTTACGAAGTTGCCTCAGGCTCTCATCACTGCTGAGGCCCTGATCAGCCTCAGCTGAGTTTTGATATTTGATAGAACGGCTTAGACCCAGACCAGAACGCTCCAGGGTGGCTGATTTGATACCAAAAGACTTTGGTGGGGTTAGCTGCTTGACCGGAGCAGGAGTGCTAAGAAGAGGGCTATCAGCAGAGGCCTCCGTGACATGTTTGTCAGCAGGTAGTTCATTATCTGAAGGGAGGGGTTCAGTGGGGTCACTGAAAGCTGCAGGTGCTGGTAGGATATTGAGGTCCTGCATGGGAGGAGCTGGAGATGTAGCTGATGGTTGTCCTGCTGCTGTCGACACAGATTGGTAGGGGGCAGAGTAAGCATCAGTGTCAGATGACGGTGTCGTAGGTGGTGTATGAGGAGCCGCTGGGCTGATTGGAGGAGAGGGAGCTGCCCATGATTTTCTAGTTTTTGAAGAAAGTTTCGGGCTCAGGGCAGGGCTTGAACTTTCCTCATTGCTTTTGAGCAGTCCGAGCTTTCGCAGTGCCTCCATTCGGACCCTCTGAGGGTCCAGCATGAGCCAGTCACTGTTTGTGACCAAATGACCTGAGTTTCCATCAGAGCCTGTTGTTGCTGTCTTTTGCGAATTCAAAATAATATTAGAAGGAATCTTCTTGGGCTTTGGGGCTACAGCAGGGGGACTTCTTGGTTCGAGAATCCCAGGGGGAGCTTCCTTTTCGGGAAGTGCAAGCTTTTTTAAAGGATCTTCAATCACAGAGGACAACGTTGAAGTTTTCTCTTCAGAGACGTCTATGTATGACTGCTCCGTGTCAACAGTTGTTTCTGGGTTGATAGAGAATGCTACAGGTGGAGGGACAAACTTTTCCTGCTCTGGTTCTGAGGCCGTGTCTGGTTCATCCATGAAGTCTGAGGGAGGAGGGATAATACTCAGGTCACTATCAGAGGCTTCTGTGCCCCGTCCTGGACAAGGCCTTGTACTTGTGACACTCTCAGAATCACAATCTCCATCCAAGGCTAAACCCAGGCCCTCAGCCAGGCTTACTGGTGGCTGGATTTTGCAGACACCAGCTGATCCAGAGACTGAAGTATTGGTATCATCCCCTGTTTGAAGAACATTTATGTTGATGGCTGAAGCAGGAGTGGGTTGTGCTTCAGAACTTTGATTCAGAACGTGACACTCCATTTTGTCTTCGAAGGTTGTTGTTGTGGGTGCAGGTTCTGCTGCTACACTGCCTCCGGACTCACACTTCAAGTTGGAAGTATCTAAAAAAAGACAAGTTCAGTTAAGTTAGCACTGCAGTTCCTGTTGTAAAAAAAGAACATGTGAGACGAAAACAAAATATGCAAAACACAGAGCATACCTTTTATTTTCATCTGATCATTTTTTTCTGCCATCGACCAAGCATCTGGCTCATCATTGGATAGTCCGCTGTCTTCCTGGACCTCCAGCGCTTCAATTGTTTCCTCCAGATACATGAGACACGCTCTCTCCTCTGCAGACAGATGCTCCATGCTGTCGTCACTCTGAACACACACAAAAAAACAGTGAAATATAAAACGTGTATAGAGGGGAAAAAACCTCTCTACATTATCTGTGCTCTATATAACTCAAATTAAAAATCAGAAAAAAACACAGGAACAATAGCTAAATACTGCCCAAACAGGCAGAAATGGGAAGTACCCTGTACATTTAACCGTCTCATACTGTTTGTAAATGTTTAAAGGATAGGAAGCACTGTGTGAACAGGTTGCGTGAGGCAACAAACCAGTACATGAGTGAGATGTAAGACAAGGACTAACATAGCCAGAGTTCATGCTGATTACACTGTCGTAGCTTCCAACACTTTCCATGTTGCTCAAGGATTCCATGGCAACAACACCCGGTTACACACCACTCTTCGGCATGGCACAGGGAAGACGATGAAAGCAGGACCTGGGCTTCAGTGTCCTCTTTGGTCGTTTAAATCTCACCAAAGGTTGGTCTTCAGGGGAATCTGAAAGGTCATAGAGAGAATGCATGACAAAGACTAAAACACCAAAATGTAAGCAGATCACTCGTTTGAGTCTCCCCACTCTGCTAAATGTTCATTTCTTTGACAAGTCAACATACTTCACAAAGTCTGACCTTTGACAAAATGTGACTAAAGTAGGCAGAAGCATCCCTAAAAATAGGATGTGTTGTGAGGGCTGCATTTCTTGTATTTACTTCTCTTCTTCTTTTATTTCTTTGCAGACAGAACAAACCCAACATATTTCTTTTTTTTTTGTCAACTCTATTTAATCTGTCAATAACAATTGGGATGTGTCTACAAAGTCAATGTAAAAGTAAAGTCAAGAATCCCTACTTGTTTATTTATCCATTCATTCTTTCCTTTACATGTCAGTTATTTTCCTTATTGTCCCAATTGCTTCTGATCTGGGGTTGGAGAAGAATTCCCTTATTATCTTAATTTATTTGTAATGATAAAAATCATGTTTTTACAATTTCTGCTTTTTAAAAGATTTTGTTGTATTGCAATTTTATATAAGAAAACTACTGTTTCAGCTTTCCTTGCAAGTATAAATGACATAAACAATGGCTTTACTGCCATACTAGGAACTTATTGGCATATTTGGAGGGTAAAGTACATAACAATTTACAACATCTCGCAAAATAATTTAAAAAAAGGAGTCACCACTCTTTCAGAAATATTACAATCTCTATTTCATTTTTCTATTAAACTCTTCATTATGTTCAATTTCACAGGGAAATGGGAGACAAAAATTGTGGAACATAAACTGCATTTTTAAACAAATGTCCGCCTAAGTTAAAATATTCCAGTTATCTGCAGCTGAAGGAGAGTGCAGATTTCCTGGAAACGTGGCCCCAACAAGACAGTTGTCTGCTGTAACAATGGGAAGAATTATAAAACTCTGTGAAGGTTGCTCTGCAGTGCTTTGACAGATGTTGGCTGCTTCCAGTCTGCTGTGTTTAACACTTGGAGTAGGTGCAATTAAAATAGAAAGGTTGTAAAAACATGCAGGTAGACCAAGGAAGGTGTCAAAGTGCCAAGACAGAAAGCTGAAAGCAACATGTCTCAAAAATGGAAAATGCACTGGCAAAAACAGGAGTCAGTGTTCCTTAACTAAGAGAAATTAGAGAAAGGAAATTAGTTTCATGTACAGAAAAGTAAAATGCAAAACATTGTTGTCACCTAAATGGAAGAAAACAAGATTAAAATGGGTTCAGTGGAAGCAGTCATGGACTCGGGATGAAAGTAACAGTGATAGTGGTGAATCCTAAAAGTAATGTTTTGTCTGGTGCAGGTTCGCGTGAACGGGCTGATTTTCACAGTTGCTGATACTATGAGGATGCGCGTCTGGTGACAGACCAGGACAGATGTCAGTCATTAAATCCACTGTAAATAAAGAGCAACATAGGTACAATAAATATTTGGAAACTGCATAAATCAAAACTAAACTTGATGATGGTTAAATTATTTTTGCTGATGCACGTTGTTGCAAAGGAAAGAGTGGTAAAACTTTACTTGCTTATTGTAGCATATACATATGTGCATAAATAAAATATTAATTTCACTTCTTTTTTTTGTAAAAATTCAGAAATTTTGCTTTCTAAGTAATTCCAGCAAAGAGTAGACCATTGCATTACTACATACTTTAAATGCTTTACATAGTGATGCATGAAGCATTTTTTACTTGGCATTCACTCTGAATCAATCAAGAGTGACAGGTCTTGGTTCGTGATCATACGTGACATTTTTCCCTCGTGTGAAAGCTGTGGAAAGACTGTTGATGTGCAGGGTTTTCTGTGGTTTTTGTTGTGCTTCCTGTTTGTTGTTTCATGTTAAAATTACTGCCAGCAGGTCAGGAAAAAGGACAATGGAAGAGGTTAAACTTATTTAAAATAAGCCCACAAGGATGTAGATTTTAAAGATCCTAATTGCCAGGACACACAGGACAGGTAAAAACTTGCTAAAATGAAAACCTGAAGCAAATCTGTTACAAATTTGAATAACTGTAGTTCATTATGGTCAAAGGGGTCAAACAAATGCGATTTACTGAATCTCAAGAGAAAAGTTTGAATTCAGTTTTTGTTGAACACACATGCAATGTCAGGTGTGAATTTAGAAATAACTTCATTGTTGTCCTATCTTCGAGAACATTTGATTAAGCATATAAGAGCAACTAAATCAAAGATTAATTGTGGGAATCTACATGTTAGGATGGAGATTTTGGTAATTACTAGGATACTAAGCTAATACCCAGGCACAAAAATATCCAGACAGTCTACAAACAATCTCTCAGCACAAGACAGTTCAAATTTAAATTATTTTGGGATAAAGAAAACAAAAATTCCTGGAAAAATTAGAGCGATTCTGAGAGGTTTCCGTTTATAATCCTCATAATAACAGATCAAATCTGATCAGTGATACTTGAAAATGAAAGATAATGTCAAAACTCAGTTTTATTCATTTCTGTAGAAACAATAGAAGATACCAAGGTCATAATCAAATACATGTTTTGATTTTCTCTGTCTTTGGTAAAGACTGACAGGTTTTCCTGACACACGGGAAACTCAGGTATGACCTTTCAAGCCATTCTAGACTAAACATGTACCTGAAGAGGAAACGAATTGACTCAGTTTTCTCCACCAGTTATACATAAGTTATACATAATTAAATTATTTTTTTGTGAGTTAACAAAGAATTATTGAAGTTAACTGAATAGACACCATTTTCAAAGCTACATCTATAAAAACAAACAAACAAACAAACAAACAAAAAACAACAACTATGAACAAGCAGTCATATGAGTTTAAAAAAATAAAAAATAAAGAAATAATAACAGGTGGCTCCGTACTGGAGAGCAGGAATCCAGAGGGCTGCAATGAGTTAATGGCATTTTGAACATGCTGGTATCCAGACTTTGTTAAGATAGCTGGAGAAAAACCTGATCACCAGCACCCACATTAACATGTTTTTTTTAGAAACAAAAGCTAGTTGACAAAATATGTACTTGTTTCTCAGGGAAAGCTTCAACAGCTGCTAATTACTGTCCCTCCCTTTAAATAATTCAAAACAGCCAAGCAGGAGAGAAATGTCAAGGCCAACACCTCTCAAACCTGATCAAGGTTGCAAACCTGCAGGGCGGCAGTGGCAAAGCACACTACACCCACAGCTGAGTCAGGCTTAATAGTGACAGGAATGTGGCTTTGCTTGCTTCCACACGATCAGCCAGTACCTTTGAGGCAAGGCATTTTGCTTGTACTGTACTGGAGCAGGTACAACACCTTAACTACAGAGGGGAGGATCGGCTCCAGGTCTTTAACGTGTGGGAAGCTGTGCAGTATGTGAGTCAGACTTGTTGCCATTACAGGAAACATCTTTCACGGTCCATGATGATAAATTACAGTGTGCAAGTATGAAAAGGGTCCAAAAAAATGTCAGGTATGTAAAGATGTGTAGTCAGCTTGAGCTGGTTTAATGATTTACAGTAAACAAAAGTTCATGGCCAGCATCAGGTTGGACGACTCACAATCCGCTGGAGGGAAAAGAAATATTTCATTAATGTTTAGCTTGGCAGCTCTTCCCTCTGAAAAGGCTTTTGTTGGCTTTAATGTGCCAATATTTACACTTTACCTGACTCAGTGTCCAAAATCTACAACATGTTCATGAATCAAACTCATATGATCAATATATCAGATTAGAAAGAATGACACACTGGTCCATTTCTAACAAACTCTGCTCAAACAAGATAAATCTATAACGTCAACTTCAACAACAGGTAAAACTAGTCAGAGAAACAGTCTCTCGCACTAAAACTAACTTTTTAAAATATAAAAGACCAACTTTTGAAACCACAAATCCAGCAAATTCAGAGTACAACCGAAAAGGTTCAGATCTGGAGGATAATTCCATAAAACTCACCTGAGATGTGCCAGAAAGCCTGAAGTCTCGAGTTATCCAGATGTTCGCAGTCGCGCACACAGAAATGAAGCTTTTTTTCTTGTCAGATGTCAGTCCATAGAAGAGATGCAACCCAATGCCCTCCCACGGCTCTGCTTGTTCCTGGAAGTCGAAAACTGCGCGACGAGCAGCAGCGAGTGACTGAACAGGTACGAGAACCAGGTGAGGTAGTCAACTTCCGGGCGGGCCGGCTGCTGTGGACCAATCATTGGCCGCATGACACGTTTCCATGGAAGCACTTACAGAGGACAAATGAGTGTAACCGAAAAAGTATCACTTTTTAACTATTCGTATTGATAGGTACAAATATATAGCGGCTATATTAGATGATCAAACACATGTTTTGATTTATTGTAACCGGAAGCATTGTTTATTTTTACAATCTTCAAAGTTTTACACTTTTATAAATACTTTTGGCAAAAAACACTTTTTACAACGTATTTTTCTTCTACTCGTTAAAATAGTAAAAACTGCACAAAGTAAATAAATAACATATTTGGGGCTGATTAAATGTAGTCTTTATCATGCATCGATTGTAAAATGTAGCCAATAGGCCCTACTACCTTTTGATGTTGGTTAAAGTTGTAAAACAATAGGACGGTCACCGTGGAAACAAAAAATCCTCTTGTAACTATGCCAGATGTGAGCAGAGAAGGTATTTACGTCAGAGTTTATGTTCACTGTTTGTAATCTGTGGAGGACAAGCTGTGTGTGTTGGTGTGTAAAGCAGAACTATCCACCAGACAGTTTCACTACAGCCCATTTTTCCCAGGAACAAAAGTACACATCTGTGACGTCTGTCATCTGTAATAAAACTCATATTTCCATCAGCATTTAACCTGTCCATCCACTGATGTTTTTATTGCATAATAAAAGAACTCACAAAACTAGGATGCAACCATCATCTGACATGATTTAAAGATCATTTAAATCAACGAGGATTACGATTTCCCTTTGAAAGCTGATTTGAAGCAACAAGCAACTTCAGACAAATGCTTCAATAGCCAAAATTTTTTTTTTTTTTTTTTTGGGGGGGGGGGGGAGGGAATCACAAAAGAATCAGAAAAATAACTCTTAGGTAATCGTTGAAGCCAGATGAATCTGTCTTTATTTCCAAACAGTCAGAAAAAAAGAGAAAAAAAAAGTATTGGGTTCTTTAGGGTAGAATTTAAAATTTAAAGACATATTGAGGTAACAGCTGTTTAACTTGCTGCTGACATAATTTCAAGGCATTTAAATTATAGTTGCACAAGTTTTCTTCAGCAGACTCATTTCGCTCAAGATAAAGATAATAATTCTCAAGACCCAAAATGGAGCTGGGGCAGTTCAACTTGTGAAATATCTGAATTAACATCAGCTAATAAAAGTAAAGAACTCTACAAAATCAACAGAGCAGCTTTACATTTTAAAAGGTCACAGTATTAAATGTCTTCCCATGACATTAGGAGAAAATGAGTGAACATAAAGAATAACTTTGTTCTGACTTTACTGCAACATCTGCATCCTGCAGGAGATGATGAAGCTGACAGAAGAAGCTGTCAGATGTAATATATTAACGTCAGCTCTGCTCTTTATCTGCTGCTGCTGCAAACACCTGCTGTTATCCGTTACCCCAGAACAGGAAAGTCTGATGTAGAGAGAAAACATTCTAACATTTTATATTAGCACATCCACCATCCAAGTTGTGGTGCAGACAGCATCTCCGTAGATATGACTGCAAAAGGTGACGACTGAAGTAAAAAGACAAGAACAATGAATGCACAAAGAAAGATTCAACAGGTTCAGGGACTCTAACTGCAACATTTATTAGTTGTACAATTATGAAAAATAATCATAAAAAAAGACTGGAAGCCCAAGATTATTTACAATTTTTTTTCTGAAGTGAGGTCCCTCTACTGAGTCAATTTCTTAACTTTTTTTTTCTTTAAAAATCACAGGGTATTTGTTCACGATATGTTTAATTTCATAAGATAGTCCTTTTCTCTTATTTGACAAACGTCAAAAATTACATACGTACATACATACATATACATACATATATATATATATATATATATTTATAGATATCTATAAAAACAAAAATCATTCAAGTATCAAAATACGGCCTGCTAAAATCATGTACAATATTATTCTCATTATAGTCGTCATTAGATTAGCTCCAAAATGTCTCCTGATCCTCAACAATGTGCAAAAAACAGAACAGGACCAGGCATCCGGTTGGTGTCGAGCCAAAGACAGCGTGCCTGTGTGTTATCACACTGGCGGCACTACGTACCACATACACGACAGTTTAATCGTAATGACCCTGTTAAAGTACCCAGGTAGACACTGATGGGCCAAACAGTACCGTTATCAACATACTGGCTAGAGTTGGCTAGAGAAACATGCAGTGCCCTACTGTTTGATTGCGGCTTTAAAGACTAAAGTCGTACCGGCCTGCATGGCAGGTTCGATGAATAATTTCGTCAAGATTAACGTAAAACAAAGGAGCAGGGTGAGAAGAGAGGGAGCTGCAGCGAATGACTGCTCATCCAGTTCCAGCATTGGGAGACACCATGTCCCATAAAATAATAAAATCATTTACATATATATATATATATAAAAAAAAACAACATTCAAATGAAGTAAAACATTGGGATAAGAGTCTTTGTAGTGTTTAGTTTGGTTAAAGAGTTCCTCTGATACAGGATGATGATCATTAAAAAAAAAAAAAGCTCCAATGTTTGGATACAGACAAGAGTGCGTACCTACAGTGTGAGGTCTCAAAAACAAAACAAAACAAAACGCAGTTTATGTTCCTTATTTCTGCCACTTCCCCTTTAGTCACTAGCTCTGCACTGGAACCTGCAGCTACATTTCCTCAAACAGTAAACACTAACTGTCTGTTAGTGAGGCCACGATTAATGTCTCAGGACAAACACACCGTCCCTCGCTGTAAAGGAGAAGAGTGAATGGAAGTGTGTGTGTGTGTGTGTGTGTGTTTGCAGAGAGGTCGATGAACTGAGGGGAGCGTGCAGCATCTTCTTTGTCTCCGGGCCCCTTGTGTTACTTTGGCGAGCTTTGGTGAGAATGATCCAACTGAAGTTGTGACCTGCTGCAATGCATGTGGGTCACTTTTCCCAAAAAAATAAAAATTTAAAAAATAAAACATATCCCATCCACCATGCAGCAGGGCTCATTCCTGTCCTGTCTCGCTGACGAGGAGCAGCCTCAGTGTTCAGCTACAGGGAGGGGAGACAGACACACACGCACACACAAAAAAGGTGATGTTATAATAAAGTAAAAAATATACAGTAACAAAAACAGTAAACTGACTGAAACAAACAGCATAAAAGTAAAGGAGCACCCTTTCTTTTATAATAATTAACTCTTCACCAGCAGTGGTGAATTATTAACTTGGTGTCTGGCAAAAAAGAAAAGGCAATGCATAATTGATGAACACTGAAGGCATTTGCTGTGAAAAAAGGAAAAAATGACAACATAGACTAAAAAAAACAAACAGATTCTTGCACACTTGAAGATTTTGTGAAAGTGCTTAGTTATAGTTAGTTTACTCCAGCAGAAGCATCAGGTTTGTATCCTGCTGCTCTCATTGACACACAGTCATCAGATAGTTTGGACTTTCTTTTGTCTAGAGCAGCAAGCCCTCTCCCTCCAGAAAATACCCCCAAAAAGTTCAAAAGGACTACGTCACAGTGGTATGATCTTAGCCCAGTTTGGCTTTAAGCAGGCAGCTAACAGTGAGAAACCTCGCCCTCACACAAGTGCGTGTGCAACCTCGCTAACACCTACACCCTACTGGACAGAAACAGTCTGCTGAAGTCCGACTGATGCATAGAATTACAGGAGCTGCTCCAGTTTCCTCAGGAAACATGCCCATCCAGGTGTGTGTAGCGAGTCGCTCTTGGCTGCGGCTAATCAGATGCTCGAAGGAGTGAGGAGGCGAAAGGTCAAAGCAAAAAGCCTCAGAGCAGCCTTCGCCTAAGTTAGCAGAGGAGAAAGAGTTGATCACAAAGAGAAAGCAGTTGGTGGACAGTTGTAAAAAAATAAGTGGAAAACAAAGACTTGAGGACAGAACCAAAGAGGAAAGTGAAGGTTAGTGGCAGCCTCGTAGAGGGGGTGATATCTGCTTACAGGGGTTGGGAAGGGGGAAAGGTTGATAAACAACACAAAGTGTACAAGTGGCGGTTTAAGGTTAGGAAGGAACAACAGGAGCCAGTTTACTGTCACAGATTGCAGTTTTTTTGTCAGAGGAACGAATGAGCAGTGGCTGAAGGCAGGCGGGGAGGAGAGCGGAGGTCCAGCAGAAAGAGGGAGGCTGAGTCACAGTGAAAGGCACACAGAAGGGGGGGAGGAGGAAAGGCGAGACCAGGCCCAGCAGGAGGAGGTGTCCACTCAGAATATGGTGGTCTCGTACTTAGTACTGATAGTGCGCTTGGATTCCTTGGGGTCCACAAGCCACGTGGCACTGCCCTGGGACTGAGGATCCCCCTCCTGGTCCACCATGTCCCCCTGGAAGTACAGACAGATGGTATCAGAATCTCTGCCTCTCAACAGCAGCTGCTTGCTCACAAGTTTGATTACACTTTTTATGCTGCTCATTGCTAATCTAACACTAATCAAAAGAGTATTAATCCACTTCCCAGTTGGCTGCAATCTACCCACAAAGCTGTATGATGATGAGATTTAATAAGAGATGCAGCATCACAACCACAAACTGGCACGGTCACTGGGTTTTACTTAATTGGCCTTTTAATAGCAACATTTTACTTTAAATTCCCCTGCAGTCATCTATTGTGTTTAATTAGTGGTTGCAGCAGCCTTTCTCCAAGAAAACAATGTTGACTCTGCAGTGTTTGTCTTATTAAACAAGCAAAAATATATCACTTCCCATCACTGACAAATGCTGTCTCATAAAATTGATGCAACCGGTTCTTTATGTTTGTTAGACAGGAATCTCTGGCTGAGATGGCTGCATCTATTCTACTGCACCTCACATGCTGCACAGGTAGGACACATACTTTTTTTATTACAGTATAGGTCTCCTTGTATTAAAAAAAAAGAAAAACACCATATGAACAACAAGGTTAAAAGCTTAATTTTAACCGAAGCGATTTTTGTTCCCTCTGTGTAGTAATTGTCTTCACTGTAGTGTTAATAAATGTTAATAATACTATAAGGTACATACAGTGTAAGTAGAAATGCATCTTAATTTATCTGACAACAGATTTAAGTTTTATGACTCATTAGAGGAAGTTGTGGTATCCCAAGTCGGTGATAAATGACAATATGATGATACACACAATAAATATATTTTTGCCTGGAAGAAGTGATAATTACTACTGAGTACTACACTTCTGTACACAGATAAATTACTACACAGCAATATTTTCATGCACTAAAATCATTTCTTGCACTCTTTTAACTGGTTGTTTAATAGTTAATGTGTCAGCTTAAGACAAAGTGTTTCCAAACAGTCACAATCGGCACATATCCAGGCTCTTAATGCGTCTTTACGCACAGGACGGCACATGTACAGGTTTTTCCATGAGCTTAAGTCATTGTAATGAAGATAGTACTGTGATTCAGTCTCCCAGCTTTATTTTGTTTTCCCAGTAATTAAGGATCCAAAAGTTGTCTCCATCATAAAATGTTAAACTCACAAATCATATAGGTGACAGTCTTGGTCTGCATAGCGTAGTTATTAATGCTGACATTTTCTAATTTTACAGATGCACTGAGCACTCAAAGTGCCACAGTCCACAAAGAGACAAAAGGAAAAATGAGTCAGTTTTAAAGAAGTGATTTTCATGAAGGAAAGCTAAACATTTCTGTAGAAATAACACTGTAGCACAACAGTAACAGACAAAACAGATTACGTTTCTCACCCGTATGACTTTTGTCTGTCTACTAAAATGCCACTAGAGGGCAGCAAAGTCAAACACATTCAAAAGAGAACAGGTGAGCCCCCTTTTGGTCAGGTACAGTAAAGTGAAGCTCATTTAAGGCTTTTTACAAACGAGAAAAGTACAGAACCTCATGAATCCACAAACACCAACACAAAAAATGTTTTGTAGAATTTTCATCTAAAAAAAAATTGTGAAAAAGTAAAAGGGAGGAGAGGCGACAGGGCAGAAGGAAGAGATGTAGGTGGTGCTGGTGTAACAGTAACAGCAATGACTCCTGAGGAGAGGATGGCTTTGGGGTGATGTCATCACCACCAGGAAGAGAAAAGACACCCAGACAAAGTGGGAGAGAGCAGTTTTAAAAGCTAACCAGAAAAAAAAGGCAGAGAGAAGTAGCGACCATGAGTTAAGAGCAGAGAAGGTTTGAAAAGGCGGAGTCTGATGACTTGCAGCATAGATAAGACTGTGGTTACCACATGCTTGAGCGTAGCTTTTGTGCTCAAACTCCTCTTTATATTTACAATGAATGATCACAAATTATTAGTCATAATATGTTTCAATTATTAATATGTTACTAGCATGTTGCAGTTGGAAACTAGTTATTTAATACCAGTTGATGCTGTGAGTAGCTTCCCATTTAACAACCATGATGGAACCCCCATCATGTGGTCATGAAAAAGATGTTACTCTTCTTTAAAGCATAAAACAGCTGGACTAGATAAAGCAAAGAAAACTAATAACTGTTTCTTGAATTGTTTGTTGACCTTATCATAAACTATCAAATGTATTATTAAAACCTGGAGGACAGTGGTGATCTATCATCTTCTAGAAAGAAAAATAATTGGAAAAAAAAGAACTGTAATTAGGGTTGACCAAGACATCTGGTGAAAAATAAACCAACAGTAGAAGTGAAGGTAATGTTTAAGTATAAACCAAAGAGCATTTCCATATGCTTTATGCAAAGAAAACTACAATTTTTGGAACTAAATAGAAGGTGGCCTTATGAGTGAGACCAAAACAAAATTCTTAAACTGATGAGAGAAGATTTACCATATTTCAAAATGATGTGTATGTCAAAGTTAGAGGAACAGCAGATGAAGTGATGCACCCATCATGCCTAGAGCCTCCTGTATCAACATGTGGGGGCACTTTTAGAAAGCTGAGTTGTTTTAATGTGTAAAAAATTAAGTTATCGGGCTGAATATACAGAATGACCAGATCTTTTCATCTGTAGGTGTTTTTACTTCCCAACTCTGGTGATGTAGGCAATAGTGAAAGGTGGTCCATCAGAATAGTGCGACTTTAACTTGGCTGGACCATCCATAACAAAATAGGGATTAAAGAAATATAATAAAGGCACTAAAATAAGGACAATCTGTTCCATTGGAGCTGAAGATCTATGACACAGCTCTGAGGTGTAGCTACCTCATGTTATCGAATCAGCTCATTTCTTATTGGCTTAATGCTAATGAACATGATGTTTTGCTCACATCCAATGTGAGTTCTGGGTTCAATTCTTAACAGTTAAAAGTTTCTCATTGTTAAAATGACACAAGGGGCCAAAACTCCCATCCATCCTTTGAAACTGTCTGTACCTTAATATGACATGTTCCACACACAAATTAACACAAATTCAACTTACCCCAGATTTCCGTACACTTCCGCGCGGTTTGGGCACAGGTCGACTGGACTTGGTCTCGATGACCTCTGAACCGGATCCCACGGGGACGTTCTGGTGATGTTTTGTCCTTTGGGCCTGCAATGCCAGCTGGTATGCCACCTCAAACGCCTGGCCCAGGGTCAGTATAATCTCATAGGTCAGGTTCTACACAGCAACGGGGAAACCAGAGAGTACTTTCAAATCCTTCAAATCAATAGTATTAGTTAGAGAAGCAGACTTAAACTGGATACATGGTCTGTAGGTTGAAACTACTGCATTGTTCGGTTTTGCAGTTTTCATGTCTGAAGAAACACCTTAGATGAGTCAGGAGGCTCCTGACTGACATTCTTGGAAAACTGAAAAAACAACACCGCCGCTTGACAAGGAGCTCTGATATAATCTGCATGTAATTTGATGAAAAACATCCTCCTCGAGATGACTATCTCAAGAGTTTGTTATTAACAGTATGTCAGTATCGAAAGGTGTTGTCCTCTGTGCTAGACAAGCATCAGCTCTGAGTTTCTTTGACTGCTGATGATGATTTGGTAAACACTGAGAACAACAACATGGCGAGAGAGACAACAAGATGACTCTGCCTTTATGGGGAAGATAGGGAGAATAATCATCAAATCTCTTGAAGGGGGGTAATGGGTGGCTAGTTATGTTTGGAGAGGCGATGCGCCTCTGCGGAGGCCATCAACACCAACTGAAGCATGACAGTTTGAAGAGAAAGAGAGGACACTCTGGAGATTACAGTATAACTACGCAGTCTGCCATGTCTGCACTAATATGTAGTGACTGCTAACCTTGGAGGAATTCAAATCTGCCCGTGAGAAAGGTTCACAAGGCTTTAGTAAAACATATCAATGCTGAATGACATGTTCCAAAGATGAAAATTTGGAAAAAAGAAAACAAGCAAACATTGAATGTGGCTTTAAACTGTTGAGTGATAAATTTCCACCACCTTCAAGCAGCATAGAGCAAAACTTTCTACATGTATGCCTATGTAAACTACCTCAAGGTGGAGTGGCAGGGTATTTTATTGCACCTTGAGAGGTAGTAACAGGTAAAAAAAAAAAAGCAGAGAGATGCTCTCCATGTGGAAGTGCAAGCCGGCATCACAGATCACGTTGCTGTAACTAATGTCATGCTGTTTGTAATCTCATGCAGTGATGCGGCACTGTGCAACCTCTGGTCTGAATCATCAAAGAGGAGCAGCTGCGTTTCAACCAGCACGCCTTTCTTTGACTATAATCATGCAACCTTGGGGGCTAAAAGCGGTTCTCTTACAACTTCCCTGATCAGCATTGAAGTGTAACAGAGGCCAAATGAAATATTACACCGTTCCTGCACCATGCGTTTCACACAGCACACTGTGGCTGAATGAAGGTGCTACACGGGAAAGAATATTACTGTCAGCAGCAGAATACAGAAGAAAACTCTTCAAGATCTGCAGATTAGCTGAACAAACAGACAAATTGGGGCGGTGGTAGCCTAGTGGTTAAAGAGGTGGGTTTGAATGTGGAGGATCCAGGTTTGATCCCCAGGGTTAACAGAATTGAGCCACTGTGGCTCCCTGAGCAAGGCCCTCAACCCCCAATTGCTCCCTGGGCGCAGCACCACCCTGATTGACTCACCCAGACCCTGACTGGGTCTGCTGGTGCCCACTGCTCCTAGTCTGACTAGAGATGGGTCAAATGCAGAGAACTACTCAATTTCCTTCGGGATGATAAAAGTATAATAAAAAAAATTTCTGCTTTTTCAGAAGTAGTACAGTGAAGACGTCCTTACCACGTCTACTGTGCTGAAGACATGGCAGTAATGGTGGCTGGTCTGGAGGTCCTTAGTGATGTAGGCAAAAGTGCACAAGTCCTCTGGGTCCTGGGCTGCACAAGATATATTACGAATCTCGTGCTCTGCAATGATGTTCTGCACCAAGAGGAAAATTCAGATTATAAATGAGGTCTGTGTTTAATTATATTCAAATAACACAAAGACATTATAGAGCAGTGTTGTTCAAAAACAAAAGACACCAAAGTAATGATGTTGTTCTGGAAACAACAATAAGTAGAAAATAAAGAGGAGACAATGAGGCATGGATTAGTGCAGCAAAATACAAAACAAAAAAAAAAAAAAAAAAAGAAGAAAAAAGGGAAATAATGTGGGGCTCCTCCCCCATCCAAGACAAACAAATGAATATAAGCATTTTAAAAAGAAAATACAATTTCTTCTAGTT
>JAOWBL010000022.1:13279251-13292079 GCA_028564865.1 Zenarchopterus dispar
ATGTGGGGCTCCTCCCCCATCCAAGACAAACAAATGAATATAAGCATTTTAAAAAGAAAATACAATTTCTTCTAGTTCTGAGGGTTTTACGCATCAGGACATAAAAGATAATGGACTGGTCCAAATGCGAGAGTCTGGCAATTTCTGCAAGTTTTTATTAAATAATGAACAATATGATTTGATGTTATTGTTCTGAGTTTGTTTTATGCCCTGTTTTGCATCCCAGGACTTAATTTTGCTCTGGGAAGTAAAACTATGAAACTGCAGGAAGGTGAACTTTTATTTCTGACTTGAATGCAAATACATGTATCAGTATGAACAGAAACACAAACTGGTTGACAAGTGTGGTGTTTCTAACACTTTCATGTATATGATCATAAAATATCACAAAGGGAAATAAAGTGTGACTTGCTTTGGCCTCAGAACATGAATATGTTTATTTTATAAAGTAAAAAGTAAGATCCCAGTATGTGATGCAGGTGCTGACCTTGTTGGCTGCATCGATGAACTTCACGCCCTTGTAAGTGATGGAGAGGACGATGGTTGGGACTTTTCTCATTTGTTCAGTGGACCTCTGTAGAAAAAGAACCGCAGATACAAATACCATTTAGGGTGATTTTCAGGTCACTGAAATAGGCTGTGAAAAATGGGCATGTTTTGCATACCCGCATTTTAGAACAAGCATCTTGTGTGGACTCGGTACCCCTCAGGTCCTTAATAAGCATAGAACCAAGGTACTACAAGCAAAGAGAAGAAAAAAACTGTCAATCAAGTACATGCTCAAAAAAAAGCGACTCATATTGGAGGGAGAAATTGTCAATGTACATTTGCTTCGTAGGCGCAGGATTCAAAGATAAGTTTTTCGGGCTGGTGATGCCAGTTCTGGACCGGGACATATGGTGCTGCTTGACTTGGTGGCCGCAGAGTCAAACGGGGCTCTCGATGCCAGTCCTCGTGATACTCCTGGGGGGAAAAAAAACCAAAAACATTTGTATTAGTATCCGTCTAGCATAGGCCCGACTACATCAAGCAGAAATAAGACTTGAACAGACATCTGAAGCACATACATGAGGCTTGTGTCGTTCACTACGATGTCTTTGGGTGACATCATAGTCGGTATCTGGAGCTTTCTTCCTGCCTAGCTCTCCTGTAGGCACCAAGGGGTCCATTGAGCGTCCTGTGTAGGACTCCATCTGACTGAGTGGAGACGAGGACTGGGATCCAGGCAGGTCCTGGTACTGCAGAGATGGAAACAAACCAAATAATTTACTCTAAGAAACATTTGTAGACTGAATCTAATGGAGCATGAAAGGCCAGGAGGAAAGAGAGGAGGTGAGATGTCATTAGGACTCTCCAAGTTCTCACCCGGATCTGAGACAAACGAGGGGGTTTTACTGGAGGCTCCTCATAGGGTCTCTCCGCTAATGAGGCAATGATGCGTTTCCTGTGACCAAGCAAGGTAATTTTTAGCACCTGGGGAAAAAAGGGGGGAACTATTACCTACTGAACAGATGCTGAAAACATGGAGGTGTAAATTAGAGAACACCAAATACCGATGCATAACTATCCATAATGACCCTTTGCTGTTCTTCTTAATCTGTCCTGTTCTGTCAACACTGTGCACCTGTGTGCAACCTGCTTGTCTCTTTACAGGTATAAGATTCCTGACAGTGATTACGTGCCACTTCACTAATCTACAGATGACATAAATGCAGCAATGCACCATCTAAGACATGGAAGAGGATTACTGCTAATACGGGGAATTCAAGACGAAACATTAATGGACCCATTTATGAGATATGAATGGGTAATTCTGATGACTGAAGGCATACAAAACAACTTCTGTTTCTTTACAAGAAAATTGGTACAAGGAACAGCGGAATGCTCACAGGCCCCTAATTTAACTACTAGACTTTAATAGTGAAAACTAGCTCCTAATCTCTGTGCGTTTATGTCAGGTCTTCCAGAGTTTGAACTATCAGGCTGATTTTCTGTAACAAACTTCAAAAACCAATTTCACCCTCTGATACTCTTTGCCAGTCTGCATATGTCACTGCAACTCACATTGACAATCTCCAGCTCCCACAGGTTTTTAACGCAGTCCAGAGTGCGATAGCCACTGGCCAGGAAGTTGTGCAAGTACTCGTTCAGACCCAAATTCTCCAGCCAGGATGACAGCGAGCTGCTGCCATCACAGCCCAGTGCTTTAACCTGAGGAAAAATGCTGAATGAGTCACAGATGCTTTGAAGGCTCAAAGACAATCACTGGACCAATTTACCACTATTTTAAACTATTCTTGTCTGATATTTTGATTTACTTTGGTTTAAAAACATCTTACACATGCAAAACCCAAACATGTAGGCCTCATAATAAAGATATAAAAATATTCATAAAAATTCATTAGATCCCAAGCAGTATCAGCAGAATTGATGTAATATTATATACTCTAATGAAGTAAATTTCTCTTATCAATAAGTCATTTAACATAATTATATTGATCATATTCTCCATCAAGGTGGAGGCAAGTTGATTGATAGGAGCCACACAAATTTATTCATATTCTGGAGGTTTTTAACTATTTTTATGAAAATTATATCATCTTCCTTCTTTGGGCTTCAAAGAAGCAACAAACTAAACCATCTGAAAGGTTTAGAGGTGAACTGTTTAGAGCAGGTCAAATGTCCTTTTAAATTATGAAAATGAAATTATTCAACAACATGTGAATAAGGACCAGAGAAGAGGAGATTGCCTCGTTATTTCACATTTCGTTGGATACCAGACTGATATAACATTTCTGAAATATCACAGTTTTATTTTAACCTTTCTGTTCAAATATGTCAAAGTGTAGAACATAATAGATCAAACTTTCCACCAATGCATTTTTGCTTTGAAACCAAAGACGTTTTGCTAAGGAAAGTAATGACGTGGGTATCAGTGAGCTGTCACCTTTGGCAGCGAACGTGCTGCATGCAGAATCTTCTTTCGGTGGCTCGGGTCAGTGATTCCAATTTCTCTCAGGTCCTGGTCCTCCATTACATTGTTCCCCTACAGAACCAAACACAAACTGCTTCAAAATACAGTCCAGTGAATACACGTATAATCAAAATGATTGAGGAAAACCCCAGACACACACACACACACACACACACACACACACACACACACACACACACCGCTTGAATCTGAGATTAAATATAACTGGGATTGATTGTCCATGAGAAAGGCCTTTGCTGCAAGTCAAGTATTGATCTCAAGGATGCTACCACTGCGGAAAAAAAAGTCAATGACTCCTGAGTGATACCTCTACAGAACCAAACTTATTGAGTGTTGCAAGCAGACTTTGCTGATAACCACTTAAATGAGACCTAAGTATGCGGGGGAAGAAGACTGACTGAATGTGGTAAGTGATGGTCAGGCTGGTCTTTGGTTACACATTGCATCACCTTGGAGACCATTCTCCATTACTACAGGAGGTAATGGATAATGGAAGAAGACATAAATCAATGACAGAGTTGCAGAGCAGTCAGAGATATGAGATGTAGGAACAGAATAGTAGTTTTAGTATCCAACTGTTGCTAGAAAATTAAAAAAAAAAACAAACAAACTGGCACAGAGCAGAAAAACTTCTACTTCAACAGTGGACATTGTTCATTTTAGTGCTGGTACTCTAATTCCATGCTTTCATGGTCAAAATAAATTAGGCATTATGAAGCGGTTTTACTCAGACTGACCAATGAGAAATAAGTAAGAGCTCCAGGACCATCTTGATGATTGTAAACCACAACTGCCAGTGGTGCATAGAGAAGGTTAAATTATTATGGTGCTCCATGGGAGCTGCTGCCTCGGGAACGTATTGTGAGGACTCAGTGTCCATGTGGTTGACTACTCAAATCAAACCTCACATTAATCCTGTGGTGCTGACTTCTTTGTGCACAAACACACAAAGCACTAATGGACCTGTGAGAAACTGCCTGCAGGTCAAACTTGATAGCCTTCTTCTCATGCAGAGGCTGTGGATTGTTGTTTGCAACAATTCCTCTGTAACCACAATAATAATCCCAACTTTGCTGAGCAAGACTTGAACGTTTCAATGTATTATTCCCCTGATTCCTACCATAGAACATAAGTATGTAATATGAGCAGATACAGTCTGTTGAAGGGAATCTGAAAAGGTAGTATGGAAAAAAACAAAACAAAATAAAAACTTATAATCCATGAATACTGCAAAAGCCTATCAATCCCAATAACAGCGATCCACATGCTTGGTTCCAGCTCACTTCATGATGCTTCTCCTTTGCTTTCTTAATGCCTCGTACTAAAATGACGACTTAAAGCCCATTATCTCTGAGCAGCAGCCGTCAATCTCTGCCTCTCCTGCTGAGGATTCAAACTATTAGGAGAGCTGGGTGGATAATAGCGCTTTCACAGTGCATGGATGATTGCATTACTGTCCCACTGGAGATTAACTGATAAATGGGTTTATGGAAGGAGAGAGTGCTAACTGACTGGCTTTACCAACTTCCTGTGTTTTTTTTCTGATGTTAATTAGATATGTTTGAATGCACCAGTTTACATCTTCTGTTATTGAGGTTTATGTTGCACATTGTTTCACCTGAGCTACTCTATGCAGATGTGCAGATAACAGATATGTGATTTTTGCACCTATTTTTCATTTCCTGTCTGTGCTGTAATATTTTTTAGAAGATAACTTTGCTGACTTGACAAAGGCCCAGTCTGAATATCTGCAGGCTTGAGGTCCTCTTTTGATTTTCTCTTTGTCTTAGTGGGAATATTCTCAGCCTGATAACAGTTTGTGCTCCTATGGGTAGTGTGAATGAAAAAGCAGATCACTGAACGTCAGTGTTCAGACTTCTGTCGTCCTCAGCATGCACAACACAGTCCAAGAATGGAAGCATGTCATTTTCTGCATCCTTCTCTGATTAACTTGGTATTGTTATTCACCTCAGGTGAGGCCTCTGCTTCTCAACACTAGATTTTGACCTAGGTGCCGTCTACATATCAGGGTACAGATTTGGTCTAGAATGGAAGTGATCTCGTCTTTTTAGGAAACAAAGACAGGACCACTTGCAGTCCAGACCAGAACTGTACATAGCTAGACTTCTGTCTCTCCAACATAAACTAAAAGTACAATGACCAATTTCTCCCCACTTTTCTAGTCTTGAGACTGGCACTATGAGAACATTGACCACATGTCCCTAAGGGGGTAACAAGTGAATGTCAGGGTTCAGCGTCCCACCCAGGGACACTTCAGCACCTGACAGGCCTGGGACTGATCCTTGTGTCATTACTCTACCTGCCATGTCACAGTAACCTCTCTTAATAATTTTCTTGGAATTAATAAAATTGTACAGCATTAACAAAACATATCTACTGGATTTCCATAAGAATTTAAAAAAAACTTTTGAAACAGGCAGTGTGACGAGGTTTAAAGACTAAATCTACTGGATGGTTTTTATGTTAGTGAGAGTGTTGCCCATTCATCTCTCATTAAAAACGCTGCTCTGTCCCTCTTCTGTTCATCAAGGGATCAGCCAGACCCCCCCGCCCCCCTTTCCATTTAAATCTGTGTGCAAATGTTTGTAATTGATAGTAGTACATCTCCACCACCACTCAACACAGAAATCCATTAATCCAGTCAGAATCCTTGAGCTAGTAATGCATGAAGCCATTTACTGGATTTTTCTGCAGGGGTTTGTGTTTAATTGACTTGATCCAGTATAACCACTTTGCAACTATTTCCTGGAACTTACAACAATGAGGACACAATGACGGGACTGTTACAGAGATGCAGAAGAAAAGTGCTGCACGCTTGTCAACCATCTCTGCAACTTTCAGATGGAAACAAAGCTCTCTATAAAACACTTATTGCTAATAAAATGCCCTATTGAAGCAAATCTAAACTCGCTCACCTTGAGCTGCAGAATCTGCACTTAGCTGGGTCTGTTCTAGTCAACCAAAACTGCACACAGAGGACTGGTGTGAGAAAAAAGAAGAGTTTCTTCTCAACAAGCATTATTTACCAGCACCAACAATGACTTTGGAGCAGCATGGCTGCGCAGCACTCATTTGGTTGGGACATTTGCTCCGTGAGTCGATAAAAAGCCTTTAATTGGTTTCAGAACAGGCCCGTCTCTTCAACACAATACAATCAGTCCCGTTATTGATCCACTTTTAGAGCAAGCCTGCAGAGAAGAGTGAGATCGTGGTGGACTGAGTGGCAGAGTAAACGATGTTTAATCAGTGATCTGATTCAAATAGTCGCTGCAGTGGACATGCCATCTCTCAACCAATAATTATGCTTAGGCCAACGGGAACATTCAGCAGACTAATTCAGTGAGGGACAGTGTTACAATAATGCTGAACTTTTGCATTTATTGATGATGAACTCGTGAACACCTTTAGTGAGATGGTTTTATCTCCACCTAGCTAAAAAGAAGATGTTATTGCTGTATTTGGTTTTCTGAAGACAGGCTGATTCAGTACTTGTTTCTAATGAAACCAAATGATCATTTCTCTTCTGTAAACATTTGCTGAGGGAAGGACGTGCTGTTTTAAGGTTACAAGCTTCTGCTAAATCTGCCAGTGATTTCACAAGGCCGGGCGGTCTGTAAGCTGTGCTTAAAGATAAAAATGCTTTGAAGGAGAGGGGAAAGACAGCAGTGAGATTAAAGCAAGAGTGCGACTTCAGAGGCTGCAGACTAAAACATGATCACACTCTCTGAGAAGAAGGGAAGTGTGAATTCTCTGTTCTACATCAAAGATTGCGCAGATGAATATGTTTGTACACTGAAATTAGATGGACGTTGCTTGACAGTAACTACTCAGTTCTGTGGGAACTGAAGAGCAGGAACTGCTCACTATGCATTTATTTAGGTGTCCAAGAGTACAAGCTCTGACATTCTAGCCAGTGTTCACTATTTGTCAGGTTGTTAATCATTTAGACATGATTAAAAATCTAACAGCGTACTCTGTGCAAAAAGCTGGAGCCTAATGGGATAAAACCCACTTTGAGTCCAAAAGTTCTAATACATTATGCAAAAACAAGTTATAAATGAACCAATACAGATCTACATTTGGCAAAAATATTATCTTATTGTTGTCAATACAGCAACTTCTTACTAAAACACAACTGTAAAATACTGAAATGTACAAGAGGATGATAAAACTACACGAAAAGGACTCTTACCAAATCAGTAAAAGGAGGATTATATTTTATTTTGCCTGATAGTTAGCTGCATCTGTCAATCAGCCAGCTGTAGAGTGATGGTGCAGTGATTTCTGTTCAGACCACAGTGGGCACAGAAAGCTTGTGACTGCAGCTAGACTGTCTTAAATCCAACACACAGCCTCAAAAACAGGAATAAATGAGAACTGCTTGTATTTTTTAACAGCTTTCCTTTTCTTTTTCCAATTTCAATATTGTCATTTTAAAAAGAATAAACTATGGTGATTGGATGTAGATTTAATGTGAAATCTTTAAAAACCAAACAAAAAAGCCTGGCACAGACAGAAAAAAAAAAAAAAAAAGAGTGGATAGGTTTAATGTATTGTTTATCACATGTGTGCAGCACTTTACTTGTATTTATTTGTGACATTGTCAAAGCAATTATGTGCCAATATTTCAAACTTCATTGAGAATATATTACATAATTTCTTGCTAAACAGGTGCTCGTTGAACTTGAATCCATCTCAGCCTGCTAACTGGGGCCCTTGTTCTCTCCCCATCAGTCCTTTTATTAACAAAAACAACAGAGCTAACTCACAGTGACACCTCATATATGTATAAATGTATAAACTTATTGGTCTGACAACAGCATCACATTTATCTCTGAGATGCTCATCTAATCTGGCCAGGCATCTGCCGGGGACCAGCTGTATCCTTTGCAAACAGCTCAACATTACAGTCCACAGCGATGACTCCCTTGAGCTGGAGACAGTCAAACTTAGGATACAGCACAACCCTAAGTTAATCAACAATTGGGGTGCTGAATAGCTCATGTGGTTGAGTAAGCGCCCCGACTGAGAGGGAAGGCTACAGTCTTTGAGCAGTTGCTCCAGGTTTGGGGCACCAAGGAAAAACAAGGTGTGTCATTGAGATGAATAGCTTTTAATCTTGTAAAAACACCTGTGGATGCTCTGCCTGCAGGTGCTGCTAACTGACCATCAACATATTACATGATTCCAGTGTCTAAAAATCTATTGAACCCAAAACAAATTTTTAATACAGTTGCAACTAATTGCAGATAATAGTTTAAATGGAGCCCATAGACTCATCTTGTACTGAATGGAGGGTGTCTTTGAGAGAACACAAACATGTTACTTTGTGTAGGTTCCTGCATAGTTGCCATGCAGCTAGCTTATGTATGACACCCTCATCAAAGTTGGTGTTTATACTTTTGGGCGGTTGTGTTGCCAGATAGAAGTAAAGGTTCTTCTGTGCAGCACGGTAGCTTGGAGTGCTGAGCTTTCATATGATGGCTTCCTTCATTTACCTCAGACTTGACAACGGAGCAAAAGGAGTAGAAGCTACATGAGTAGGAGCTGATAAATACTGAATAAAAGTTACTTCTGTTAATATGAAGTACAGTTATTTATCTGACCAGTTTGACCAGAAAAGAGAAGCAGCAGCTGGATTTATGTAGGATGTGCTCTGTGTTGACCTAATGCCTAGTTATGTTTCTGGAGAGATGCATGCCCGGCTATAACATCAATTTTCAGGAGTTCTTGTTTTTTTTTTCCTTTTTTTCTTCCAAAACTGAAAAAGTTATGAACAAGATTATAAGGTTATGATTGAATATGGCCCTGCTGTACTCTATGGTAATTTGCTGATATTAAATTACCACAGCCATTAAATTATCACAGTCTTGTTCATTAAGACTGAAAAAAATAGAAGAAAAAAAAACATACATCTCGCTTAATGATCACAATGAGTTTAGAGGAAGCAGAAGACATGCAAAACAAATTAAAGAGATTTTGGATGTGTAAAGAGTTCATAATTTGTATGTAATGTCAATATAATGTGGTGCACAATAAATGAAGAAAAAAGGGTAATTTTACAGTAAAAACTGCAATCAAAAGTAACAAAAACAAATACATAACAGAGTAATAACTGAAACTAACTCACCATGTAGTGCAGGTCGTCGAAGCCATTCAGGAGCAGTTTGCTCTCATATTGCGGCAGCCCCACATGCTCCAGCCAGTCTCCCACAGACTGGTCCAGCAGCCGGCCAGCGGCACCTGCTGACAGGGGAAAGCGCTTCAGGAGGGAGAAACCTTTCAGCCGGTAGCATCGGCACTCTGAGGACGAGACGTGGCACTGCCACATCATTCTCGGCCAGCAGAGCCGAACACATCGGCAACAAGAGGCTGTGGGAAACAGTGTCCTCTGTGGGCAGGGCGTCAGCTCCCGCAGGGCTGCGAGGGCCGACCCACAATCACCTCAAGCGGATTAAATTGCCCCCGATACAGGGCTGAAGGAGATGATAAAAGGGATATGAGCTTGTGGACTACCAGCAGATATCCATAAGATCCTCAGTTCTTGTTTGGAAAAAATGTGTCAAAAACATGTTTCAAATCAACAAATAATATCTTAGATCATGTGAAAGATAAGATTTCAACCAAGAAGAGAGTCAGAGTGACCAAAAAGAAAATATTTAAAATGTTTAGGACTTCAAAAAGCTCCAGCTCGGTAACAAAATGGAAATGAGGTCAGAGAAGAGAGCAAAAGTTCAAGTGGTGGTCTTGCAGTGAAGGATTTTTTTTTTTTTTTGCAAAAGTGGAACGTTACGTGCCTAATTAGCAGAGATACATATCCACTCTACTTAAAACACACTATAATCCAACAGATATAGTAGTGCTGACTGAGATTTGACCAAGACAAAAGTGAGATAGACTAAAGCAAACCTGTGACGTGACTGCAATGAGCTGAGACTGATCTTAAAGAAGCACAGCACTGACAGCTATCAGCATTTCCTATTCTGAGGGAAGCCAACAAGTACAGAGACAGATGAACATGTCTAAACCTGTGAGCACAATACTTGTCTTAAAATCAATAACTTCATTTTCTACACGGCAAGCAAGTTATTGTACACTTTAATTAATCCTAGTAAGATATCATTGAATTTCAAAACACGCTCAGCAAGTCATAGAGTTTTGCTTTGCCTTCAGCAGGAAAATGAAAACACACAACAGCACAGCAAATGGATATTACAAGCTGTTAATTTAAAAAATATATATATATCTGAAAGTCCTATCTTTTTGTTTCTTGTCAGTCTTCTTCTCGTCTGCTACACCTGCAGCAGAGTCAAGATTGTTCCAGATGAGAATTCCACATGAAAAAAATTCCACTTGGTAACTCCAGATGTTTGGAACTTTTTTCCAAAAGAAAAGGAAAAAAAATCCAAGAAAGAAGCAAGAATCCAACCAGCTACTTCAGGGAGCCGACTTAGGTAGAGCTTGCTCACCAAAGTATCTCTAGTGAAGACAGAAGTGCTGAAACTGCCTGCGAGATGTGGCCAACGGTAGCTTTTTTTCCTGTAACACTCTTCTCTCTAATCTCCAACTGCAGCCCTATTGTCCTGCCTATGCACAGTTCTGCTGCTTGTGATTCCACTCTCCCTCCCTCCCTCCACTCATTGCATGCACCCCTCCGCTCCCCCATGTCTCTGAAACACTGCAGGTGGCTGCTCTTTGTCAATGTGAGCTACTATTCCAGCTCGAAAACCAGCCTGGGTCCACATCACTTGCATTTGCTTTTGGGTTCATGCAGCATCTGTCTCTCAGTCCCCTCTCTTCTCGCTCTTGCTGGGCTTCCGTCTCTCTCTTCCGCTATTACTTTCAGTCTAATGCATAAGTTAATCAGTGGAGAGCTGAATATACAAGAGAGTGCGGGCAAGGAGCCAATCAGGCATCACCGGCAAACAGTGCAGAAATCACAGTGGGGAAAGAAAAAGTGATGCAGGTGCTCACATGTGAAACAAAAAAGGAGACTTTTTAAATTTTCTCCAATGAGTCCCTTAACGGCTCGCTGAATTGTGGAGCTGTGGGCCTGACGGCTGAAAGGCCGAGGCTCACGTATACACAACAGCAGATTCAGACTCGGCATCAAACCAGACAGATGCAGCCTGTGATGGGGAGCTAACTACTTTACTGCAGCAGTCTCAGCTTTCTTCAAGACTACAGAGCAAAATGAGCTCACTCCACTAACAAACGTAGTGCTTAATATTTAAACAACCCACTCCAGTGGAGAGTATAACGGACCAGAATAAGAAGACTTTGTAGGGGGAATGAAGGATATGCTGTACAGTTTAAATATATTACAAGGCAGCTGAGTCAGGATGAAGGTGACTGGTGAGCGATGTGAGCAGGGAATGCTGAAGAGAAGGAGTCGATCGTTCGGGTTACAGTCCCAGGCTACCATCCATCAATCCTGATGACAGGCTTTTGAGAAGCCTGAAAAACGTGAGTGTAGGTACAGAATCCTTAAACACCAATATAAGACGTAATCAAGTTACAAATGCAGGTTGTAACTTGATTGTGTCTAATGGCCTGCTTGTGACAAATGGAGGCTGAAAAGTGATGTCCAGCACCTATCAAACAACACAGCCCTACAAAAATGGATGACATCAAGTCAAATCTTAAGACAGTTGTAGACTGTTGTAGAATTTCCTGAAATAATGAATCCAAAAGCATCATAAGCACCACATACAGGGCTGAGCCAAGCCAACTGGGTTTGACAAAGAACCCCAGAGGGCTTGCAGTAAGATTCACACGAAATTAATAATGCATGCAAGTTTGTAAAAAGGACCGAGCTCTTCACTGACTACTAATGAAATACCACCCAATTTAATGCTTTTCCTTCATACTTCCAGTTTTTACTAATGATTAGATTTCAAAATTCAAAAAACACCACACAATTTTGAGGCACTGAATGAACAAGTACTTTAAAAGCACAAAGATGCAACGAGTGTCATACTCTACCTGGTGTCGCATATTGCTGATCTCTGGAAAAGTCGATGCCTGCACCAATCAGAGTCATGATCTTCTCGATCTGAGGATAGAGAGGAGAGGGGTAAGAAACTGGAACACACAGCACAGTTACACCTCCACCCTTTAAAAATGCCCCCCAGCCTTACACGCTGGGGTCATTCCCTGCCGACTCACCCATCTTCCCAATCCATGCCATGAATCTGTTTAAAAAGATTAGTTTGAGAATTTTTTGGTTCACGAATCCCGATGAAGCCTAAAGTTGTGCTCTAAATTCTTTTTTGAGTGGCATTTCAAAACGTGCAGGACTCCTTTAAATCCTCACCAAGAGCTCTTCTTTCACAGAACTGGGTATAAATATGAAGGAATATTTTGTGAAAAAGTAATAATTTGCAACTAATCAGTTACAGTTGAATTCTGTTGTCAGTTACTTGCACTGAAGTTTTCAGTCATTTTCTCCAAACATTTACAGTTTCTTGCAATAAAATTTTGATTTTGTTCCATCAATTATAGAATTTATTTTGTGCAGCTTTCACAACTGACTACTACCAATCTTTCCTGTTGTCTTTTTTTTTTTTGGGTCCAAGGAATATTTTAAATGTCTGTAATTTATCTGTGGAAAACTGTCACTTTCTTCTGAAAGTATGCATTTTTTTAAAAAAAAGCATACTTTACTTTGTCATGGCATGTTTATGACTTTAAGGTCTTTGTAAGGTAGCTGTAGATATTTCAAATTTTGTTTTAATTTTTTTTTTCAAGAGATTAACAACATAAAGAAGACTAGGCGAGTGAGCTCGGCATGGAATGACCCAAAATACAAC
>JAOWBL010000022.1:13292179-13358063 GCA_028564865.1 Zenarchopterus dispar
ATTTTTTTTTTCAAGAGATTAACAACATAAAGAAGACTAGGCGAGTGAGCTCGGCATGGAATGACCCAAAATACAACCTAAAATAAGAGTCACTGTGAAAACGCTAATAAAAGCATTTAGAGGGCTTCCTGTGGGAGGGAAGTCAGCGGTGCTGAAGATTCAGCCATCAATCCCTTCCTGGTTAGGGGTCCCATGGGCAGCTAATGTCAGGTTAGATACAGGCTGCACCCTGGCAATCCACAACACAGATAAAACAAAAGCCACGTTTACACTAAGTGGTACAGTTCAGCGCTACGGTTCAGGTCAATATGCATTTTTTTCCCCCTGTGCTTCTATTGTCAAGAATACCCCCCCCAAAAAAAAGAAAAAAAAAAGAAAGAAAGAAAAAAAGCACTACAGTTGGCTAACTGATCAGCAAAAATCACTGGTCAGGTGATCACTCTCATGTAAAATTGTGAAAAAACAAAACTGTTGATTAGGAAGGTAGTGGGGCTAGTTTGATGTAACGCCGTAACTGAAGTGTGTGGCAATGATAACCGGGAGGTTATCCTTGGGGCAACTGGGGATGAAGAGATAAAAAAAAAAATGGAAGGTGATGATGGCGCAGTATAAAATAAAGCATTCAAACCAGATGTGTAATGAATGGCTGCTGAAGGATTGCAGCAGATGACCGAGCAGTGCTAGAATAAATACAAAAGGTTTAGGAGCAAGGATAGAGACATTAAAAATCACAAATACATGAAAATGGAAGTGGTTTGATGTCATAGCGCCAATCGAGCATAAGAGAGGGAGCCAATAATATGGGCACCCCTCTGCTGGAGAAGATCAAGGAGTCTCCCAGTAAGTGTTGGTGTCCTGGCTTAACTAGTTATTTATTCTGTGGTGTCATTTAATTATGTGTTTTTTATTCATCTTAAATGGTGTTCTTGGTGTTGTAATCACTTTCTTAATGTAAGACACTGTTGCATAGGTATGACCTCACTCTCCTGAGGTCTCACTACCCACGCTGTACCGACCAAAACTGAGCCATACTCCTCTGTGAAAACGTGGCTAAAGAGACAGACAGCCATGCACATACGCACTCCCATCCCCATCCAACCCCACCACACACATACACACACAAAAGCAGCACAGTGACACAAACATTTCCTAAGGCAACATAAGCAATTGCAAAAATTCCTTATAGCGTATAGATCTCATTTTTCATCACAGTGTTAATCATTGTCCTGAAACTGAGAAGTTACTGTTGCAGTTGTTACAAGCAACTACAGATCCCAGCGAGTTAAAGGCAAAGAGAGACACAAGAAAGGGCATTAGCTACACCTGAGAGAACCCAGTATCCATGTTTTCTGGCAATAATTTCATGCATCACTACAGAAGGCAAGTGAATATCACTAGTGTGTCATTCCAAGTTTAGCCTTAGATATCCATGTGTCATTCACTAGCAGACATTTGGACTCAAATGCAAGTGTACTCTTAATAGTACTGAAGCAGCAGAAGGATTTGTAGCTGCAGTGTTGCGTCTGCTGCAGCACAGAAAGACTCGGCTCGTTTTTCAACCGAACATACATGAAAGCAGGAGCGATGCAGAAATATTTAAATTGGGAGGACAAGGTATTCCATTTATGCCATATTGGATTTCTTGGCCTTGGACCACAACTTCTGGCTGCTCCTCAAAAGGGGGGGAGGAGAGGGGTAATGAAGATGACTTTGTTCATCAATAATAATTAGAAATGCCTGTCAGACAGCCAGGAGGAGAAATTTAAGTTTGAAGAATGATACATCCATTAAAGTAAGTCTCAAAGGCTTGAAACAAGCCTTTCAAGTCCTTATGAGTTATCATGACCTGGCTGACTGAGAGTCTACGTCAGTCCATTAAAGAGCTGTCAAACTGGGTATCCAGTTATAAAGAGTAGTATCTGGATCTGCTCAGAAAGAGAAATGAATAATCACAGAGACTATTTCATTTCCAAAGGAACCCATCTACCGAACCCATCACAAAGAGTGCCCCAGAAGAGGACAGACCAACCCCAAAGGACAAGAAGGTAGTCATATGAAGGCAGAAATCTTACATTGTCAAAAGGACTAGACCGTTGTTGTTCTGAGCTGGTAGAAGTCATCTGTGTCTGCTGAGAGAGAGTTTAGGGTTTAACTTCCACATGACATGTGCTCAGAGTCTATGTCAACTTTCGTCCAATGAGAATATTTTAACCCTCTTATTTTATACAACACTTGTGACTGTGAAAACATTTAATTTAATGCACTCAAAACATAAGTTGCTATTTTTAAACATCTACTGGAGAAGGGAAGAGAAAGCATTTAGACAAGTGATATAATCAAAAACACCATTTTACATACCATAAATCCTCAAACTGCAGAAAACACTTTATTTCAGCTAATGTTGACGGTTTAGATATTTTAAGAATCCAACACACTGATCTGAGGTTAATCCCAAAAGTTTCACACAGAGCAACCATCACCAACATGACGTGGAACCTGTGCGAGTAATAAAACGGGGATGCTGCTGGCGAATTCTCTCCTACCTGAGAAATGAGTCTACAGAAGTACAAAGCCAGCACTTGTTAGCAATGACTTTATATGCGTAAGGAGATTTATGATGTTTTAAGATGTTTTTCTAAAACTAGATTTGAGCAAAAGGGATATAATCTCTGAGAGGTAAACAAGCCCAGTCGATTTCCATTCTGTTCTTACAGATAATCACACACACCCTGTACTGAGTCTTTAACAACTTAACAATAAATAGATGTTACTCGGTGGGCGCACCAAGCTGTGGCAGGTGGCATGGGGTTGTCACATCCTGTAGATGTGGCCCTCTTTAATCTGTTTTGCATTCAAATTCTCAGCTCATCGGGACCCCCTCGCTCTTATCATAATCTGGTTAATAGGTCTCAGCCAGTTAGAAAGCTACAAATGAATATGGGCATCCATCAGGGGTGTACTCCGTCAGATCACACACATTCAGAGCAGTTTCATTGCCTGTGTTAATGCAGGTGAATGAAGAAGAAAAAGGGCTCTGGGCTCATAAAGGGGCTGAGGTCTGAACTGAAGACGGGATAATGCTCCTGTCGGAGGCACCACTCTTCGGCAACGATCAAAACGGGGACAATAAGGTCCTGTGATCTCTCTCCAGAGTGCAATGGCAGGGTCTTTCTTTGCTTCTGAGGTTATTGTACTTTTTAAAACTGGAAAGGAGATTGGGATGGTTTGTCCCCTGACTGCGACATGTTTAACAATCTCAGGACGACCCTCTAAAAGCATGAAGTTGCTGTCTTCAATAGGAAAGCAATACCGTGAATGGCAGGTGTGACACCGTGTTGAAGCTGAGTAAATATGTCCATATCAGGGGAAATGGCCCAGTCATTTCCTCACAGTCAAATAGATGCACCGCAAGTTTGAAGGAAAAGAAAAAATGCTTCTGCATTTCATGGTTGAGGACAAAGACACAGAGAGCCATGATTGGTAAGGAGAGAGTGGAATGAGTTTCTGTCCTGCAAGACTGAATCAATACAGACCTGAAATTTAAGCATCCATTGTTAGTGGATCACTAAGAGTCGGGGGGGGAGCACAAAGAGCAGGGTCAGAAGTCACTGACGAAGTAGAGGTCAACAGCTGAAGAGCTAGCAGCAATGAGAGACAGTCAGCGTGAGACTGAACCCATTTATCATGCTCTTCACAGCAGGCCCGCTCCTCCAGGACAACTGAACTGAATAACTTTACTCCCATTGAAGTGGGACTCCAATATCTTTTCATAAGCTGCCTTGAGAATTGTGCAAATAAGGCCTGGAGGAGAAACTATGAGAGAAGTAAGGGACGCCTGACACAGTGTGTTCAGGGTGCAAACAAAAGGCTATTGGAGAGAGAGTGTGCCCACACCTCCAGCCTAAAACTGGCAAGCTGGAAACAAAACAAAGGCTGGCTGAAAACTTGGAACTAGTGGGTGCCACTAAGGGAACAAAAACACAGTGCTTTTTGTGGAAGGTGCCAACACTTCAATGCCAAAGAGGGACAACGCACCGTCAGCAAACACATTAACATCCTCCTGAAATAGACTGAAGTCATGCTGGCGTATACATGAACAGTAACCCTTCAGAACCTTGTGAGGTCATTCCCACACAAAACAGAAATTCAGACATATCTTCTAAGTAAGTCAAAATTCTTCATCCACTTTGAAAAAGATTTTTTTTAAAAAGACACGTTCATTCTACAATGACTAAAGTAGTGACACCGAGTAGTGGGTGTGTGTCTCTTTTATCTGCAGCTCTCTCTCTGCTGGAGATTATATATATATATATCAAACAAAAAAGATCTTACCTACTGGCAGTGCCAGAGCCCTCACACACAGTGTGGTCAAATACCCAAGACTTTGCTGAAATAGACGGGCAGGACAAACTAAACTCTCTGCCAAATCAGCAACCATCAAACAGCAATTGGAGATTGCAAAAACAGGAAATGATGATGTACAATTTCAAAATACAACAGCGCATGAATTTTAAAAAGAGCAGAGGAACACAAAGGAAAAGCCTACTGCTAGTGCATAATAACCATCAAAAAGGTCTGAACATGGAGATAAAATCCACTGAAAGGGCAAAAATTAAAAAAGACTTTTCTCATGCAATTTGTTCACAGCAGGTGGACAATGCTTTAAAAAAAAAAATCTGGCGGAGCTGCGGATTGTAAGGGAATCAATACTCACAAAAGCCGGTTTCATAGTGGCTATTGGATGTGTGGAGTGCAAAATCAAAAGTGAAATGAAAAAGTGGAGTGGGGCTGCAGGTAGTGGCCTTCTCCTTCTGTCTCTGTCTGGAGCTCTACGTCTCCTTTTCTCTGCAAGCGCTGGCCCACACAATGTGCCCCCTGGATTGTCATCTCCAGTCTGATTGCAAGGACCAGCCCGCATTAGCATGCACTTTACACACCCGCACAAAAAAAACACACATACACACTCGGAGCTCCTTAAATGGAGAGATGCATAGGCCAAGACCTCATGCAAGTCAAATCTCCTTCTCTTGAAACCAGAGGCAGTGGCATCCACGGATGTGTGTGTGTGTGTGTGTGTGTGTGTGTATGTATGTGTATGCGTGTGTGGCTCAAAAGGAGGAGGAGGGGGACGGGTGAGACAGATACAGAAAAGAAAAAGGGAAGAGGGTGTGAGAACCAGGATATTTAGCAAACCAGATTAAAAGATGAAAAAGATGTTTTTAAAGTGGGTGTGAATACACTAGGGGGTGTGTTTGACGATGTCCTGGGACCCCTTGGCTAAATGCTGTCAAATAGCTGTATAGAGTGCTCCCGAGCAGCCAGCCGTGACCAGCTAGACAGCTGTCACAGCGACTCAGGCGCTCACTGTAGTGACGAGGGTTGGAATGAAAGAGGAGACTGAAGGAATGGAGAAGGGGGCTTTCAAGTCTCACAGGACACTCCCGACACCATCAAAGAGAGTGCACGCAGGGCTACACCCAATCAAACTTTAATCACTTTCCTCACACACTCCTTTCATATACTATGCACTTTAAATCAGGACAGTGAATATTTCTATTTCAAGCACTGTAGGATTATTTCCAGACAGAAACAAGTAACATTCAGGGTTCATGCTTTTTGCTTTGAGCGTAAGGCATCTAGATCTGTGTTTATTTGAGATAAAAAATTTAAAAAAAAAGATGAAACAGTCTTTGCTAAGTTGCATACTATCTACTATAAAGAACACCAAATCTGGTTTAAAATCTTGTCAAAAAGAAAGAAAAATCTTTGTCACCAGAGAGGACAGAGTTAACCACTGCAGCTTGTTTCAGAGGCAGCAGGCTTAAATTTTACATGTCGCAGCTTAGGGCTCGAACATTTCAAATTCACTGCTGCTGCCATGCGTAAATGTGAGATCTGTTGGTGTGGCTGATGGGCAACTTCACACAAATACGTTTTTTTTTCCCCATACACTAACGGGAAGCATGACAAGAAACATCCACACATACTGGAGATCCACCATGGGAAGACTTCAGCATGTGTTGGGGCTCAAACTGATCTATTTTTTTTTTTTCGACAGTTGCAGAACTGAGACCCAGAGCTAAACTCCCACATCATTAAGGTCAATTGCATCGTTACTGTAACCTGAAAATGATTCATTGAGTTGCTGACTTACTAGAGAGTACATAAAATGTTTTCCCAAGTCATGAATGAATAATTAAGGATGAAGTGTGGTACTCTCTCCCAGAAGCATGTTTTAAGATTTCACTAGCATCTTTGGGTTTTCAGATGAATTTAAAGCTGTACACTAAAATAATGTGTGCTTCAGTAAAGCAAATTACTCCAGTGCCTGTCTTGCATATGTGTCTTTTCTGATATTTGTTTCAGTTAGAGTACACTAACACAACTTGTTTTTCTGCAGCAGTTACTACTTGAGGGCACAGTTTCCCTCCTCTACATCCTTGCTCCATCTGTTGGTTTCACAAGTGCAGAAGCACCACAGAGAACGTGCACCTCCAGGACTGTTACGGGCCACGGAGGATATCTGGGAGGAGCAGCAGCAGTCTCCAGTAACTGAGTAATAATACGGCTGCGTTGATTGCTATCCTGCTCTCAGAGGAGACATCCCTCCGGTGCAGTGTGAGGAGGAGAGCTGTTCAAGTAACTGGATAATTAAACTGTGCAGCAACACCATGTCAGAGGGCACTCTGCAGGATTTTGAGGAATTTGTTTTGTAGGCTTGAATCCATATGTCTCAGTGTGTTAGCAGAAGCTAATGTGTTATCAATATATGAATACTGCAGGATATTTTGCTCTGGAAACACATTATGTGTAATTTACTTATACAAAGACAGATTTATTTTTATAACTAAATATAGACAGATAAATGTGACAAATTGGTTTGTGGAGGGAAATATATATATATATATATATATATATATATATATAAAAATATGGATATTATAGCCTGTCGTTTTTCTTGAAAACAGCAGGGGGCGCTCTCCATGTTTAAATTGGAGGATACCCTTTTTCTCTTTCAGTAACAGTTTTTTTCTTTATATTTTGCACATTTGGTATGGAAAGAAGAGAGTGACTGAAAACAGGGGCAGAGGGATAGCATATGTAAGGGTCATGGGCCGGGACTCAAACCTGGACTGATTATAATGAGGACTTATACACAGGGTCCCTTTTCATCTGGTTGAGCTACCCATCACCCCAAGATCAGCAGTAACCTAAAAATATAACTCAAAATGCTGTAAGATTAAACAAATAACTGAAATAACTTAAAACTGACAAAACTCAAATGCATTCATCATTAAATTCATAATTATCTTTTCCAATGCTCATTTTAAACACATATCAGGTTTGTGGTGAGTGTTACATTGGCTGCAATCTGCATCTCTGCTGCTAAATTGTACACAAAGCTTCAAGCAATATTCAAAACACAAGACTGAGTAGTTGATATAGTATCTTACTTCAGTGTTCAGAGAAAAGTTCTCATTGGCTAAAATAGCAAAATCTGAGAAATTCAGAAGAAAATAAAAGGTAGGACAACAGAGTAAAATAATCTTACATACCGTTTATTTCGCTAAAACAATGAACTAATGTTGCCAGCACTTAAGTCAACAAAAAACTTTCTTTGAAGTGCTTGCGTATATAAAAAAAAAAAAGCCCAACACAAGGTTACTGTGACTGCAATGCTAGATTAAATGCACCAAGCTGCCAAGGTGTTATAATCAGCCTTCAGGCTAGAGAAGTGTTTTCTGTGAAGGACCTTCTGTTGGCCCCTGTCCATCTGAGAGCCACTAAAGTTGGAGGTGTTGATGGGAGAGCAAACATAAGGTCAAATTGCTGTCATGCATAAATATGCCTCGATGAACTTCTTGACAACAGCCTCACTGCAGCCTGACCGTATAACACACATATATCACTGGCAATACATCATCTGGTGATTTACGACCGAGAAAGAATGAAGTCATACTCTCCTAGGAGGGAGGAGTAAATGAGCCACTTATCCATAATGTTAACTGAGGCCATAAACAATAGACGGCAAGGAAAAAGCTGCAACAACAAAGGATGTGTCAGAATTATTAGTTTTTTGTCTGTTGTCCAAAATATAGAAACAAAAAACCAAAAAAGATTAAGACACAAAACCTCAACCTTGAATAATATAATCAATGACAACAGTGTGCATTGAACAAACAATGAAGCACCAAAAACACCAACCTCAAATCTGCTTGTGTTAAAGAAAACTATGAAGCAATATGATCTCATCACCATGGAGACCAGTCATCAGTCCAACATACGCTCAGAAACCATCTCGACGTGATCCAGCATCAAAATACAATGTCCTGCAAGATATCTGCTAATAGCAGCACGACTGCTGCAATGGAGATGCACATTTCACATTTCCAAGATCCTGAGAAATCAAAGAAGAATTACTGGGACACTGCTTGGACGATTATGCTAAATCTGAACTGGGACACTTATAGGATATGTTGAACTCTCCAAACAATTAGATGGTTGTTGCACAAAAATGGTGCAAGAGGACAAAGAGGAAACTGTCTCAGTAATTGCGTGACTGTATGCATCACAGTATCAAAATCTATAAAACTCAACATTAGGAAAATAGGAATAGGAGAGGGGGAAATTAGGATTTAAAAAAAAAAAAAAACTTTTTTAAACTTGTGTATCTCAAACTCTAGGCTGAAAACATTTCACCAGAACCACCGTGCATTAGTAATGTGTTTTCTGTGTTGGTATTCAGAGCGTTTGCAAGCAGGAGAGGGGAGGGCTGAGCAGAGAAAGATCTGCAGCTTCCATGTTCTCTCTGAGCTGCAACTTCCAGATCTCCTGCATTATTCTTTCAGCCTCCCGGTCGTTTTATCCCCATCTTCTCATCTTTTCTAATCTCCTTTCACTGCGCTTCTATTTAGCTCTTTATCCACGTCCAGACAAAGCATTAACTTGCTGAATGGATGGTGGATATATTTAGTTATGAATAACTGCTGGCATAACAGAAGCAAGCCAGGACTGGAAAAACAAAGCCTGGATGAGTAAAATTACCTATCCAGCATAATGAACTAGATTTTTGGAACAACACAAGCAGCAAAAAGTAATTCCAGATTACCTGAATTCTGCTAATCTAAGCGTCCTAAGTGTTTTCATGCACAAATACATTTTTTCCTCCATCTTCTGCTCTCTGGGCAGCATCAACAGGTGGCTTCAAACTGACAGAAGAACAATGCGGTCCGTGATGAAGTTCACAATGGTCAGCAGAGCTTTTTGCAGCTCATACTGATATGTTTATTCAACCAGTGTTGTAGAAAAATATCTCATCTTGAGGAATGCAAAGTGACAACTTGGTGAAATCAACATTCAACCTTAAATCATGGTCTAACTCCACGGTACCAAACACAGATATTAGGAACGTCTGCTGTCCCAAACACTTACCTCATCCCATTCTGAAGTGAAGGAGGGAGATTTCTCAAGCCTCTTCTTTCCAGTGCTACAGTTAGAAACAGACTCACTGCGGTTTCCAAGTCCTCCTTCCTCCTCACTAGGAGGCGACACGAGCAAGTCGGAGTCAGACTTTGACAGGCTGCGTGCCAGCTTCAGGTCCCCGGGAGGACGCATTCGTCCTGCCCCTGAACCAGAGTCCCTGGGCTCCTTGTTCACAGTTGCATAAATTGCTTTTGGATCACAGTCTGTGAGGATGGCTGCCATGCTGGGTCGGTTAGGAGACAGTGAACGAGCTGCTACCTTCTCTTTTGCTTTGGCGGATTTCTTCGTTTCTGGCTGGCCTTGGTCGGGCGGCAGAACGCCTGGGAGCCTGAAGGCGTCCTCGCGGCAGTCGGTGACTGGAGAGGATCCGTGCAGTAGTCCAGTGAACTGCTCAGGGACACCTGCTCCCTGATCTTGGCCGAAATGGAAGTTATCTAGATGGAAAGAAAAGGTACGGACAAAGTCAGCAGGGAAAAAGTGGACTTCTATCTGAGGGGAAGATCCTTAGAGCAAGTCTAATAGAAAACCACCCACACATGCCCTGAAACAGATCTGCAATTGTTTCCTACCAAGAGTGAAGGAGAGAAGAGGAGGGGAGAGAGAAGAGATGGAGCAAGGAGAGGGCGTTTGTTGGCTGCAGAAAAAAACTGAATTCCCAACCCAGCTTGCAGCTGTCCAACGAGTATCAGGGGACGCCTGTGTTTTGTAACGGGGAGTTGAAGGAAGTCATGTCAGTGAGGAGCCTCACCTCACGGGCCCACACGGCTGTTTGGTCCGTTTGCCAAAAATGACACAACACCATGAATTTCCCCAAAGTTACAGAATAAACCGCCATGCAAAGTTACACACACTTATCTACAGAGTGGATAAAACACACACACACGTATACTGCAGGACTCAGAAATAACAAGGAAGAGGGAAACTTACACCACCAGCCTTCTCCAATGAAAACAACTCCTTAATGAAACTGAATGGGAGGCGTGATTAAAACAATTAGATTTTCTTCCCCTCTCTCTCAGAGGAATTACTTCTACCTAAGCTTCTTTTCCAAAGACAAATCAAAGGCAGCTTGAAAGGGGCTCGTTTTGATCTGCACGTTGGCTTTCAGGTAGAAAACCCTGTGGCCCGAATCCTGGCTTGTGGTCATCCTCTTTTGGTCTGTAGCGATGCGAGCCGTTGTCTGCCGAGTAACCGGCAGCCCTCTGCGTCTTCTGGCTTCTAATTCTAGACACTAATGGAGGCTCAGGAATGGAAATTTGAATCACTCTATCCTCTAGCAGGCAGACTCCTGATAATTAGTCCTGTGACACATGGAGCGTGTGTGTGTGTATATATATGTGAGGTGTGTGTGTGTGTGTGAGTGAGTGCTAGGGTGACAGAGTTGGAAGGGTGTTTGGTGACAGGGAATCTGGGGCAGCAACACCACTGCAACATAATGACCTGTTGCAGCCCTTTTGTTTGTCCTTCACAAACCAGCATCGTGACGAGACAGGCAGCCAGCTCCATCATCCAAAAATGAGGAGAAAACGTACCCAGGGAGCAGGCTGTGAAAGACTGATCTCATCAGAGTACCACTTTACCGTGTCAGGGACCATTTGCAGTGAGGGAGTGGACCAAACAACGCCCTGAACTCGCTACTTGCCAAACACTTTTACACACACGTGTGTGTTCGGTTGGGGGTTAGTGTGTATTATAAGGAGGCGAGGGGAGTGTACTGTACGCATATGTCAAGATCACAGCCAAACACCCCCGCTTTCCCTGGCAGCTGGGGAGTGTGAACGCCCTATGAGCACATCATTACTGTTCCAACAATCACACATGGTGTTAACCCTTGCAGAGACCACCGAATCCCCTCTTCTATGGGTTCTACTGTAGAAAGCATGCGCAGACAGAATCTGACCTCAGTGCAAGTCTTTTAGATGAGATTTGGCAACAACAGCCCCACTGATATCTTATTAATGATGTCATGTTTACTTTGGAGTCACCGTGGAGGCGGTGCTGGCTGTCACTCCTCCGTATGCAACGTTCAACTTCAACCCTTGTTCTGTCTGTGGAAAAATGTGCTCTGTTTTTAACCTGTGATTCAGACATATTCTCACTTCTGAGTCAGACAGTATGCGGAGCATCAATAAGCCCATTTTATTGATGTGTGGGCATTTATAGTAAAGTGAGTAAGCGAATACCTTGAGTGGAAGAAGCAGTCACCAGAAAACAAACCTTCTTTTCAAAGACAGAGTAAAAGAATAACTCTTAAGTTGTTAGATTTTTTGTTCACAGTACAAAGTCCTTTACATCTATCTCTATTGCACAGGAGTTCAAAAGAGAAACATAGACATATTAGTGAAGTAAAAAAACTGCAAACGCTGCAAAACCACCACAAACAGGAGGACAAAGCTAATAACCATCGAGTTTAAAATAAGGTTTAAATAAAGTTGGCACAGTGGAAACCCAGAGTTTTGGTTGAGTGTCTGTGTGCAGCCAGGGATGTTTCAACTCATGATAAATATTCTTTGGGAACTCTATAAAACACCATGGAGTGGGTGGAATCTGTTGGGATGAACCACATTCTTGCTGAGACCACAAATGTGTTTTTGACAGATAATAAACACAGCATTATTGCTGACCCTGCAAACCTCCGCCACCTGCAACAGAGAGTGCCGAGGTCTGGTACCCGACTGTCCATGCAGGATAAAAAGACAAAAAAAAAAGATAGAACAGTCCTCCATACTCACAACGGGGACAATCCACACAAGCAGCTGCATTTACACTCAACCTGACACACAACAACCAGAAGCAAATATTAAACTTTGTCATGTTTAACAACAGAAAGAAGAATGAAAGGACTCTCTGGTTATTACACTGTGCAAAAAAAAGTACATTTGCTAAGATCAGAGAAATACTCTATTGTAACATTGTCCAAGAATGGATAGCTTGAGATATGTGAGATGAATATTTTAGTGTAAACTCTTAAATATCATCCACCTCATCTATTTATCTAATTGTATTCCTGCAATTTTTGAGGCCAAATACAGTGAAAAAGTGAAATTTCTTGCAAATAGACAACCACCTCCAAACAACAATTACAAACTAAAATGTCCAACTTACTTTGCCAACTAATCCAAAAAAAAACTGTTCAATAAAGATATTTGCATGTGTCAAAGTGAAAATCTCTGCTCCACACTTGACTGACAGAAGTGGCATATCCAGCTTTAAGCAGGGTCGAGGGTGGGGGAACTGTGGATCTAAGACAGCTATGTTACAATCTGATCAAAAATTCTGTATAATATTGGCGGTGAAATGAGTCTTGCCCACTTGCTGAAGAATGTCAGTCAGCCTCCTCCCGACGGGCAAATCCGCTCTGCAGCCTGAGTGGTGCATTCTTTGGTGAGGCTAATCCAAGCCAGCCCATCGCAAACACATAAAACTCCAATGGACATCTCTTATTTCAAAAATGTGCCTGGCTCTTGACTTTCAAGTCCAGTGTGTCCATTACACGCTTAATCACCCACACAGCAGTATCAGTCACATTTGTTGCACCCTGTTAGGTAACTAACATCTGACCACTCACCTCCTGATGCTCGTTGGCCCAGACGTGCAGGAGGGTGCAAAGTGTCTTTTGTCTTGATGGAGCCTCTGAGGTTGTTGGGGGGAGCAGTGGGTTTACGCTGAAGCAGGACGAAAGAGAAAGAACTTTATTCACCGCTATCAGACACAAATCATTCTTATTAGCATCTCTTTGAATCTGTTTATCCAGTTAATGAAAGGAGCTCATCACCCAGCCAGATTAACGATGAGTAGATTACAGGGACAGGCGAAGATTTGTTAACACGACCTCGGAGGGGGTGCAGAAATAAAGCACAGGTGACACCAAGCAGCTCATTTATCATGACCAGGCCGCTTAAAGTGGGGAGCAGGTGGAAGTGTAGGTGGGTGGCAGCAGTGATGAAAAGCGGCTAACTGAATGATAGATGTGAAAAGATAATAAAATACGATGGTGGCGATAAATCGAGCAGGTGGGATTGCAAAGACACAGTTATGGGTTTTAGTTTAATATCATTTTTGCCTTAACTGGTCACATGAGTCAGCCTCAGAGGGCAGGGACCAACATCTTTATCAAACATTAAATTCTGGAGGGTTCAGTGAGTTGAAGGTGATCTGACCTTCACAAAGTTTCCAATTCAAGATGAACATTTCATCTCTACATTTTAAAGACGAACAGGGTACTATTTCTGTTTTGAGGAATTACAGATGGAGAAAAGCAAAAGAACTTTGCACAAAACTTTGAGCATCCCGAGAATAATTAATAATTATGCCTCAAAATTCAGGTGACTTTGTCAAGAAGAACGAGCCAAATGTTAAGTCATGGTCTTTTGAGTTTCTAAGATAAACATCAGAAGATTTGGTGAAGAGCCCCTAAAGTCTTACAGATCTAAAAACCTTTTTCACAAGAAACAATCTCCAAAGCAAGAACTAAAAAACAAATTATTCACCAGCAATGCGTACACATCTGAGAGTAGCACAACCAACTGACCATGCTCATATTTACTCCTTTGGTATGTAAGACTGGCTAACATACCAAAGGAATGTCACTGAATTTAGGACTTTAGCTGCAGAAATAAATTGGAGGGAGTGAATTTAGCAGAAGGATGACTGACAATTTTAAAAAAGTAAACATATTTCTGAATCAGACCAAAAAAAAAAAAACTTATGACACTGTTACGAGTACCTGAGGTAGAACACTGTTGGAAGACTGTACAGTAGTATTCTCATCTAAAAGGAGATGGAAAATATGAGTTAGGACACATGAAAAATAATCTTGTTCCATTTAGAGTTACAGACAATCTGCCGCTGCTCTGTCTGTCAGAAGAGACATTATGCTCAGAATCAGACAGTGATTTATAATAAAACCATGTTTTATGCATGACAGCTTTATCATTATAAGATTAATTTCTGCCAGGTGACTCATACCAAAAATGCAGACATGATGAAGCAGTTTTAAATTTAAATCACTTTAATAATTTCACTTCTTAATACTGAAAAAAAAAAAAACAAGCTAGTATTTTCTTACAACACTATTATTAATCCAAAACTGTGAAAACATGATCACTGTCCAGCCCTCCAACTTCGAGGTTTGTAAATAGTTCACTGCTACTGAAGATGACTTGGCTGGAAGATCCCAGCAAGATGGCTTTAAAACATTTACATCAACAGCAAGGGATCAAATGGCCATCCTATCTAATCCTGTTTAATCCAGTTACTCTTAGTGGCACATGGTTAAGACGAGGGATGACTGTGTGTGGAGGCTGCTCATCCGAACAGTGGTCCATTCAGGTTCTGTTTACTTTAAACTGCAACAACAGACTTTTAACTGCTCTGATGACCTTTTAAATATTTGGGAAAATGAACAAAATTCATTTCAAATAGGCAAGGAAATAAAAGATGCAAAGAGGTCATGTGAGGTTATTCGCTAAGAAATTTATCTTACAATATATTTTAAAAAATACAAAAACTTCCAAGCACTTCCTTCATCTGCGTTATACCAAAAGCACACAGTCACCTTTCTGGGGCTCCTGGCTGGGCGGTGGGACTTTGGTCTGTGCGGTCAGCAACAACTCATATGTGTGATCTTCCTCTTCATCCACAGGCTCCCCTCGTTCTTCTATACTGCTATTAGTGTACAGGGCCTGCGGAAAAAGAAAACAGAGAAAGGAAGAGGAGATGAAACGATCTGCTATTTAGCATTCATGGTCCAAATGTCTCCGTGAATGAGGTAAATGGAAAACTGATGAATGTTTTGGTATCTCCTCAGGTCCGCAGTCGTTAATGGCAGGAGCAGACTCCTATTCCACTTCACCTGGCGCCAATGCTTGCACCTCGTGCTTCATCCAGATTAATATTTAGTGATGTGTCATACGAAATGAGCAATAACCATTCAGAGAATGATCACAAGGAGTGACATGCTGTGTATTGCTCTTTTTTTTTTCTGACAAGTGTAACGGCACTATCAGACCATATCATGCTTATCAGAGGTTGACTTTAGACTGCAGTCTTACTGCCATGACCATTTGTGAGCTGCTAAAATACTTGAATGCAAGAACCTTGCAGGCTAGATTCTTGCAGATCTGTGATCTCACCTCGGAGCTCATCTCGTCTTCATGACCAGGGTGTGATGAGTGGACATGGCGATCTTTCTGTAAATAATCAATGATGCGATTAGTCAACATTTGTTAATCAGTCTGCAAACCCTCTCTGTGCCTCAAGAACAGAAATGCTGGAGGGTTTTCTGCAGAGTGGACAACTATCCCCCTCTAGTGGGGGTTCTTGTGAACCCCTACTAGAAGGAACATGTGAGGGTGGGTTTCAGCAAAACCACTGCCAACCTTGCCAAATTCACTATCAGGCCGTCCTGAGTCCCTATCAGAGGACTTGCCACTGGTGACGCTGTCCAAAGAGTGACAAGATGTGGCTTCGAACAGAGCTTCATATGGGCTCTCCTCCTCAGGTCCCGGGGCCAGCCCTGAGATGAGCTCATTCACTTTCTCCAAGTCACCTAGAACACGCAGCAGAAAAAAAAAATTCAGCGACAAACACAGAGAAATAAATAGAACCCAAATTAAATCTCATGTTGACTAAACTGCTGCTATGAAAAGAACAACCATGCCCCTAACTGGGAACATGTGGTAAGTCTTACCCTTCTTCCTTGGGCTGGGACTCTCCTGAGGTGGAGGGACCGGTGGAGGGGGAAGGTCAATGTCGGGGGGTTTTCCAGTCATGTGACCTGGAACAAACAAACATTTGATTTTATCACAGCTGCTAAAAACCATTCTACAAAAGGTTATTTTCCCTTCAAATCTACGTTTAAGCCTTTGATCTTCACCAAGAATGAGAGCAGCGATCTGCCTGCTTTTCTGTGAGGGCATGTCCTTGACAGTGTCCAGCGCTGTCAGGCCTTTCTGGTCAACGATGTTCACATCAATACCTGAAAATGACAACAAAAACACATTGTATAAACAGAATTCATATGTTTGTTTTTTTTTATCTGGGAGTATGTTTCAATTGGGAGCATGACGCTTGTGTGGTACTTGTGTCTAACCTGCACTGAGAAGTTTCTGGACTACATCAGTCTTTCCAAATAGAGCTGCTTCGTGGAGGGCACTGCCTTTCTCTGTCTGAGCAGACACAAAGAAACCACAGAGGAACAGTTAGACAAACATTGTTTGACACCAACTGAATTTACGCCTGCCTTTCACATCTTTATTAATAGGGGGAATCAAAGCAGATCATTTTCCAGCTCATATGGCCATGCTAATTAAACCTGCAGGATGCCGAATAGATTCCACATCCTTGATTCAGAGGGAAGGAACACAGAATGAGGGGGAAAAAAAAGAAGCTCCACACAGATGGAAGGCACAGTTTGATAGAGAGGGAGCCCTCAGGCCCACCGAGGGGGTGGACGGTGGGGGCTGCTTTGATCCCACAGCACTTCCTAACTGAGAGCTTAAAAGTTTTACATTTAATCTCATAGCTTTAATAGGAAGTTCTGGAAGGAAGTGCTGCAAGTGCAGATTAAGTTACCCAACATGATTCGGGCCATGACAGTGTATTAAGAAATATTTGACATAAATATTTTCAGTTGAGCAAAGAAAATGCACACCTCATAGTTGATGTCCATGCCAGCATCGAGCAACACCTCCACCACAGACAGATGTCCGTTTCGAGAGGCCAAATGCAGAGGTGTGTGTTTCTTGGTGTTACAGTTGAGGAGGTTGGGGTGGGCGCAGAGCAGCAGCTTGACCACCTCCAGACGACCATATAGTGCAGCCAGGTCCAGCGGTGTCTCAAACTTGTTGTTCCTCATGGTGGGATCTGTCAGTTCCTCCAACAGAAGCCGCACCACCTGGGAGTGGCCGTACTGGGCGGCACAGTGTAGCGGTGTCTCGTTGTCATTGTTCTGTCAGAGGTCAAGAAGTTGGGTGAGAAGCAACTTGGAAAAAGGGACAATGCATACACAGGAGGTCAGACAGATGAAATATGTGTGAACATAAGAGATGTGGATGAATCACATCTGATCAGAAGTAAAGCTACTCATCTCAGCAGAGTCACTGTGAAAGTGAACCAATCAGTGCATAGAGCCCCATCACATTAGCAAATTAAAAAGGTTGTGAAAAAGCACCAACCATAATGAAGCACAGAGACTGGCAGAGTGGAGAGGGGGCTCTGCCTGGGGGGCGGAGGGGGACTACACAACGTGTATGGACTAATGAGGACAGGGGATGGTAATGAATTCCAGGGGAAGCAGGGTGCTCGCTGAGGGACAGAGACAGCGGCCACTTTGACAAGAGCTCTGGCTAAACTAGTATTTAAGGGTACTTTTGTTGTTACAACTGAGTAAGCATTTCCTTTTGCTGCAAATAAAGGTGAGTCCACATAATTACGGATAAGTCTGAACTGCAATTGCTGTACTACCATGATACCTGCGAAAGACAACATGATACTGATGAAAAGCAAACCTGGCATCTTTACAGGTTGATACATAGCCAAATGACAGCATCAGGACTGCAACTAAAATTCATTTTCAGTCATTTCTGGTTAATCTGGCTAAATAGAGTGAATTTATGTTTCAGTTTCCTACTTCTATGGACCACTCAGATAACTTTTGTCCAAACAGTAGTCAAGAACTTATATTCAGAATACAAACTGATAAACTCAGAAAACTAAAGATGGAACTTCTTCAGTACTACACAAACACACTGACAACATGTGTAAATAAATGTGATACTAAAGAGCAATGTCTTTGTTCAGGGAAGGCAGATTCTGTGCTTTACATAATGTAACTGATTCTGAAACTAAATTGTGAAGAGAGGACTCCCTTGGGTGATCCACTGAGGGATTAGTGAACTTCATGTTCCCACAATGACAATTCATCAAATGTTTTCCAAAACATTTGGAGGATAGAAAAGCAAGCAAACAGACAAACTGGTAAAGCAACATCAAAAGCTGTAATTACAACATAAACTGACAAAGTGGTGCTTATTGCTTGTAATGACTCACACACAGCAAAAAGATCAATGACTGTTAGACACGAGTACCTCCATCAGTGTTGAGGGGCTTTACCATGAGCGACCAGCAGGGGGCAAACTCGCTTCAAACCAAGCCACACTCGTGACGGCAGGGATAATACGAAGAGTCAATTGTGCAATTTTTTTCCCCAGTGGAGGAACAAGATTTAATTAAAAACAATAATATCAATAAATAAATAAATAACTGAGCCATTAGAATCACTGCTCTCAATCTCACGTGGTTGTTTTGCAATCTGGGAAGAAGACCTGTATAACCTGACAGCTCTTTATCTGGACTGAAATACAGTACACAGATGGGAGTGGTTTCAAAAAAAAAAAAAAAAGCTTGTTATTATGGAGTCAAATGCTCAGAGAGTCAGTCATTCCAGACACACAAAACCACCTACAAAAGCCTGACAGCTGGTATAAGAAGTCCCCACATGGACATACACATGCCAGTTTGGGTAACTCCCACAGGAGCACGCCAGCTGTGCCACTGAAAGCAGGTCATGGTGTGGATGAAAGGGACTGGGAACAGGGCAGTCCCAGTAAAGGTGTCAGATACTTTAACAAAGGCCTGCAGGAAGATGGCATCAGTAGGTAACTCCGGCATTGTTGCAGGGAAAGAGGGAGTACTGTGGTCTGCTGGTAAAGCAGGTCACAGCTTGAGCAGAGAGGAGGGCGAGGCTGAGAGAAACAAAACAGCACCTGCCTGTCAAAAGTAGTGAGACACAGACATAAGTAGAACAAAAACACCAAAGATTTCTGAGGTGAATAAAGAAATAATAATAATAATAATAATGCCACTTTTTATAGACTGGGTGGTTGCATCAGTGGTATTTACAGTTTTATACTAGTCGAAACAAAAACAAACAAAATACATAAAAACGATTGGACCGCACATGAAAAGAGCACAAGGTCTTTCATCTGTGATGCACCATGGACTTTTTGTTACAGCTTTGTAAAGAGTTTTACTCTTGAAACTTTGATGAGGCTGACATACATGATGTGTTTACATCAGCATGATTTATTTCCTCAAATATCAACGTCCGCCTCACTAGCACCCTAAGTTCAGCAAGCATAAAATGTTTTTTTTTTTTTTTTTACCAGTCTTACTTAATTTAGTGGCTGCGGGGCAGATATGAAAAGGAAATTCGAAAAGGAGTGAGGCTGTGATATGAAACAAAAGCCCAGACAGGGTTCCCTGTCAACAATAAAGCAAATAAAACTGTGTATTTAAAAAAAAACAAAAAACAAAAAACAGACTACATGCATTACAATTTATTGCTGAATCATAAAGCCATATTTACCTATAATACTGCATAAACGTACCGAGCGCCACACGTGCCATGACCTCAGTGCTTTAGATTGCATCTTCCCTGCCAATGTAATCACCAGGGTGTTGCAGCGGTGTGTCAGCCAGCAGCTGATCGCATTAAACATGACTGCCCAGCCATGTGACCCACTGACGGGAAAACAACAGCAACGACACTGAGTCTCGCCTACTTTGATGTGCACAATGTTTAACATCTATTTCACACACAGTCAGATCAGTTACTCTTAAGTTTCTACAATTTGGGCAGTGTTTTGTGAAAAGAAAAGACCATCATTCTGGCAAAATGTGATCCAGTTGTCCACCAAGAAGAAAGGTGTAAGCATAATTATGCAAATTGAGATTGTTGCATCTTACTTAACATTTGACTCATTTGTTTTATTCAAGGTAAATGTACAAGTCACAACTTGTAAATATGAACCCTTTGGAGATATTAGGAAGTTTATTTTGTCAGCCTAGGTGAATCAATTCACTTCTAGTGACTATGCCAACCTTAGCTCATGAGGGCTTCATCAGACAGGGTTCTTGGATGCCAAGAAAACAAAGTTTTAAACCATCTTATCAAACTCTGAGAATGACAGTAAATGAGAATTTCATTTCTCTGGCTCTTCTTCTTACCCATGTCTTTGCTATTTTTCCCCCCTTTTTTCTCCATTTTACAATTAGCATCATAAAAGCCTGCTGTGCATAATTATTAATCATCCGGGTCAAACATGGTGACAATCATGGTGACATCAACAATCTCACTTCTCCACTGAAGCCCATGCAGAACTCAGTTTTGTTGCAGTTCCTCAACTGAGCTCTAGAGGATGGCTGCAAAAATCAGTCAATCTGCATTGGCCACCATGTTAAAATATCCAACTTTAGAGCAGAAATAAACATATTTACAGCCTGGTTCAAAAATATTTTGGTCTCAATTGTTTAATTTCACATCCATGACAACTTTGAAGGGGGTGCATTTTTTCTACAATGCCAGGAGAGTTTATATCAAGCCATACATTTATTTTTAATTGACTGATTGACAGCCGGCTCTGCCAATGGCGAGCCCTCATCCAGAATAGTCATGCTACCACGCTTAGCTAAGCAACCACCCGTTTGTATAAACTCAGCATCAGCTAAACATGACAGACATATTTGATCTCACCATCAAGTCAACATGTTAAACAGTACATCTGGCTGTAAACAATAGGTCTGCAGATATCTCAGCGGGCCTCGGCTGACGGAGCTAGGAGCAAAGCTAACTTTGATATGCTGTGGGCGAATTTCTGTTGGCTTGATGAGCAACATGGCTATGCCCCGTACAAAGGAAAATAGACTTCAAAACTGGTCCTCAGAAACCACTGGGGTCACGTAGATGAATGCCTCATCTATTGTTTTATATAGTCTATGGTGACAACCGAAAATAAAGTAAAATTAATTAAACAAAGTTTTGATGCAAACAAAGAATCTTTCATGTAATCGATTTTCTTGCCCCAGTGTGGCAGGGATAAAATGTCAACTTTAAGGGCAGTTATCACACCTGTATCATGTGACCATCACTAGAAGATAACACACAGACACACCTTAACAACAGTGTTAACAGCATGGGAATGAAGTGCCACGCACTGCTAAATCTTTTCTTGAAATCAGCTACAATGCTGACAAGGTCTGTTTTTAATAAAACTGCAACAGCCCACATGAGCAGGACTGACTTCACAACAGACAACAACAAATATTTTCAGTGGAGTTTTCAGCCTGTTTTGCTTATGTGTGCATACTTAGTGAGATGAGTACAGATGGCTGAGGGATATGCATATACGGTGGTGTAATATGGATGGAGATCTAGTGTGGAGCTAGTCTGGATGCAGATTGGGTTTGAGATAGCTATTTGGAGCAAATTCAGATTAGTGTTAAGATTAGTGTAAGGTCATAACTGATGTCTTCCTTCTTTGGCATTGTGTTACTGTACACCTGAATGCTACAGACCAGCGAACAGCCAAAATTTCTGTATTTATGGAGGTGCTTACACTTGCTGATGATCAATTAAGTAAGTGCATTTAATTAGAAGCCCCTGGCTGCTAGTGAACCTCTTAATTACTATGGAAATAATCCTGTAGTTTGACTCCATTTTGGTTAAATAAATAGTGACAGCGTCATGTGTTGTTTTTCATCTGAAGCTGTATTAACTTAATTCAAAGCCCTTGTAAGTCCCAGATTTTTAATAAGGATTGACACATAAAGCCTCTGAAATCAAAGAGGGAGTATTTTATATATTTATATATTCAAACAACTGCACACTGGGGTCAGGTCTGTTTGCTTTATCTGACATAAATTTCTTGTATGTCTGTATTCTTAGAATAATAAATCTCAAGATGCAGTGGGAGATGAGCTAAACATTTTGAGGTTTTCAAATAGCAGCAGCAGTTTACACGATATCGGTTCCAATGAAGAGAAAAGTGTAACGTAAAGTGAGCACAGCCTGAGGTTATGCAAATAGGTTTAAAAGTAATAGCACTGTCGTCTGTGTTTTCATCTAATGTAGTAAATAGAATTATAGAGCAAGCATTCATCAGAAATTTGAAATCTGTTTTTGATCAGTTTCATCACTGTTGAAACTTTTTTCATATTTTCAAATGTCACGGCTTTATGTTTGAATATAAATTATAGGGTGGCACTGAATAGAACTTTATTTTGTGTCAGTTTTGATGGTTTTGGTGAAAGACCTATCCCCACTTAGAACTACTATTTCGGAGTGAAAAGATGGTGATGCTATTACATAACATTTATGCAGTTCAAAAGCACTCAGGTTCTCATTATCTTGCTAATTTTGGGGTTTATTACCACAGAAGGCTCTTAATTATAAATAGCACAACAACTAACTAAAACTCAACATACCCCACATACTGCACAGAGTTGCATTCATTACACTGCATAAGCTGTTTGAGAGCATCTGAAAGTGTGAAAACATTAAATGACGGGAACTAAAATGAGTCAGTCGGTTTTATTAACTTTGTAGTAAAATACCTCTGTAATGGATGTATTTATTGGGGGCGGAGGGGATGGACATGTATATGTAGTTATATAAACAGGAGTCAGGAGGGTTTTCAGAACAATACATTGGTTTGTAAGACCGGGATTGCAGTGTAAGGATTGGATCAGCCTCATCTCCTATACTCTCTATACTACCGGAGGCCATGTGAGCAGTCAAATAATCACAGAAACAAGACAGAGCTTCTCAAGGATGTTACGCAAAATGGTGCCAATGACTAGCAGTTTTGCTGGGAACAAGATTAAAATTCATATGGATCAGCCAAGACAAGGCTTTATTTAAAAAAAAAAAAAAAAATCCTGTCCTGATTCTAGTGCAGCAGAAAGCAGAAAACCGCATCCCTATTTACAAAACAAGAAGAGATTAACATCTCCACTAGTTCTGATTGATAAACCGTACCCGCGCCTGAATCATCTGAGATTAATCATTTTCTTGAGAGGGGGCAGTGACAGAGGAGGACATTCTTACAATCAGTGACTGGAAGACGGTAACAGGGTATGACTGGCGACCTCGGTCACGTGACATGCTGGCTGGCAGCTGAGCGAGGAGGAAGCGGTTACGTCAGCATGGCCCCTGGTGGTGGTAGTAGTAGTGGTGGTGGTGGTGGGGGAAAGGGGGAGGCCAGGGTGAGGTGAGCAGCTGTTGCAGCTCGTATGCCAAAAGCCTGCCTGTGCTCGATGCATGCCAGAGTCTATTGTCATTTCTGAAATCCCGCTAGCTTCAGTGCATTTACACAAATTTAGATCTCGCAGAAGTGCACAAGAGGATTTCCTCACCACGCTGAATTTGTCAACACTGCATCGATGTTTTACAGAAATTCACTTCCAGCTTCCATTATATATTCTTGCATCTAGAATATTTAAAGTGACCTCTCCCTGGCCTCTCCCCTTCAGCGTTCATCAGGACTATAAAAACCCACAGTTTCTTTAGTGTGTTATCAGACTTTCTGTAAAATATTTTGAATTCAGTAAAGCTTTAGGAATGCTGCCTGGGCAAAGCAAACACTACGCTGGACTTCACCAGGTCAACTTGTAATCTTAGATTTTTTTTTTAGCATTTTATAATGGATCTTTATTTGAACACTGTCACGCATTCCTGAGTAAACAGGCCCTGCAGTCCTGTAATGAGATGGATGTCTAAGTGGCTTCCAGCCATGGGTTGTAATTCTCTGAGAAGAGGACTCTTTCTGCCCTTTAGAGGAAAGATTAGTTTCCTCCTTCATAGTCATTCCCCCTTCATTTTCTTAAATAGGACACACTTTCCAAACTATATAATTTAAAACCCTTTAAGATAGTCTAGTAGACAGCATCTGCACCCTAAATCTATCTTCCTCCTACAACAAAGTGGTCCAGCTGACACAGAAGATATCTAAAATCCACCGATGCGAAATCATAACCATGTAGAATTTCCAGATCCTTCTGTCAAAGAACACGGTATTCTCTCAGGGGTTCTTCAAGCATAATTCAACCACTTTTTGGCAAGTCAGACACAAGAGAGTGAGCAGACATCGGCAGAGGAAGATGGGGAAGTAGTGTGATGTGTTGATGAGACCAAAGCTTAAAGCTGAAATGACAGCCAGAAGGCATAAATGATTGTGCTGTCAAACTGCAAACACTGCACTCACACAGAGGAAGGAAAACTGCTCGACTTGATTATGAAGTGACCGAGTAAGAAAACCAACTTCTGGTGCCGTTTCTGCAACTAAATTTTCCCAGCCCCAATGCTTTGACACTACACATCAAGTCTAACATTTCTCAGGCCTTCTGCCAAAAGCCAAAATATTTGACCTCCATCTTTGCAGAAAAACCTTGGACATCAGCCTTGTTATGTCTGAGTATGTGGAGGGTCACGTGTAGCACAACTGAGCTGGAAATCACCAACATATATTGCATTAAATCCGTGACCTATATAAAAAGATAAACGAATGGATGAGAGATGGCATGACGTGAGACCGGGCCGGAAAAAAGCTGCACTTTGTTATGGTGTAATATACAGAAAACAAGATAATTAGCAAAAATGAGGTCAGTAATAAAAATGACTTAATGAAGACCACATGAAGACTTTCTGAAACAAAAATTTCTAACCATGTAGTGTTTAAAAATTCTGCTGTCTTATAATGAAAGCACACAAAAGACTGTCTTTCATCTAAAAATATCAGTTTCCCTTTCACTTGAAGGCATATTTGATTACTTTTAAGAACTGTTGTCTGGCTAAATGAGCCAAGGTGACCTTTTAACATTCTTATGCGGTTACTGATTTGTTATCTTCTGATCCACTAGTTAGTTGCAGCTTATTCTCAATGTGTTTAATCTAAACAGCCAGGCAGTCTGGTCTGTCCAGGTCAGATCCTGTGGTTAGTGGTTAGCACTTCCCTCCCGAAGAATTTGAAACATAATCAAAGTGGCCAACCCACAGAGGACACTATCATTAGGAGAAAGAACAGGCCTGTAATGAATAAACATTAGTCTAGCTGGTTTCCTGGACCAGAGGGCAGAAAACTGGACCTAATCCAAGTTCGTTTCTAGAGTGTCCCTGAAGGGGATCATTGGGGCTTTCCTCCAGCAGCACTGGTAGGTCTTGACACGCACCTTTCTCACCAATGTAAGTACACACAAACACTGCTGCCCTCCACTGGGTCCCACCACTGTAGTGCCAATGAACCGTAACACTGTTACTATGTGATTGTCTTACCTCTTTCTCCCCTCAGCAGATGAAACTCATAAACAGGGAAGAGGAGGGACATACACATTTTTGCACACGCACGATCTAAAGCGCTCACACAGACAGGCACGGCATGGCAATCCCTCTTTGATGCTGATGCAAAGAGACTGGTACACTGAAAACCTCCCATCCTCCTCCTCACCATGGCACTTTGGTCCTGGAGTGTGATGTGAGGGGAGGCAGCATTGCACCCCGCCCACTCAGTCACGTGATGTCATCAACCGCAAAAGCACCCAGAACAAACACACGGCATTCTCGTTTCTGATTTATTTATCATAAAGCATCAATTATTCATCATAGCTCTTCATCTCAAAACTGAGAACATTAAGACATCATTTGAGAGAAGAATAAAAAAAAAATCTGAATCTATATATGAAAAAGCAGCAGCCACTGTGGGAATATTCCCACTCTGACTAGCAGCGTAAAAGACAACCAGACTTCCCATCTAAACACCGAGAACATTAATCCTGTGGGTATGTAACGAAGAAAACTAGTGAGTTTGAACTTCCAACAGGAGAAATATCAGGGGACAGAAATGACACAGTGTTCTCTGCACAAACTGTGAGGTGAAACTCTCACCTCAGCTAACCGTCAACCTCAACACACCAGCAGGCCTTAAAAGGACAATGCATCACTTTTTTCTATTTTTTCCGTATTCGATTGTGTCATGCAGAAGTTAGAAAATATTTCTATTCATTCTTATGGAGGTGTGATACAATCATTCGATGCATTTTACTCTGAAAACATTAAATCTCAACTTAATGTTGGTCCCTCAAAAGAAAATTTGAATTATGCAAAGTTAATTAATCCATTATCTAACAACCATAACTGTCAGCATATGCTATATGTGCATGTAAAAGGTCTCCAAAATTAGTCCACACCCACAAGGAGTTGTTCTTTCCCACAGAACACACTGGTCCCGAACTGCCCGGCACACCCTGGTGATACGCTTAGCTTCTCTTTTGCAGCTCATCAACATCACCCTGAGACATATTTGGACAATGCCAACTCAGTGGCTAGTTTGGCAATGAGCACCCTGCTCCAACGATGCCATTTTTATACCAAAAACAGCAGTCTGGAACTTTTGGGGGAGTGAAGAAAAGAGCTAAAACAGAGCTGAAAAAAGTGACATGGTGCTGCTGAAGCAATGGACATATAAGAAAAAGGTATGCATTACTTAGATGTTACACAGTTTGAACAGTTTTTAAAATCTATAAGCCTAATACGGGCACTTAAAAATCAAGGAAAACCCCTGAATTTGTCCTAAAAGAGAAAAATTAAATAAGTAAAGGGAGACACAAAATCAAGGACAGGGCCTGTCTTGGAAACATTAATGTTTAGATAAGATGTCACATCTGCCAATTGAGTAGTATAGGAGGTACTTCAGTCAGGATCTAACTGGGGGTCTACGAACAACAGACATGACATTCCTAGATTCATGCAGCTTGACAGATAAAGCAAACAACATTTTGTTGGTTAAAACTTCCAGTCTAACTTCTAAGATCCAATCAGTTGTTTTCCTCTTGTGTAAACTATTATAAAAGTTGAATTTATAACCCCTTATGTATTAAGCAATACACAGACAGTTATATACATATTATTTTACTTCAAGGGTTTATTATACATTGAAGTTAAAATACCAAAATTTTGTCCTTAACAGTTTTGTAGTTAACATTTTTTGGATTTCTATGAATGCATTAGGTGTTTTGATTTGTTTTACTATTTATTTTTTATTTTATGAATTATTTTTCTTTATTGTTTTGATTCTGGAGTGGTGCAGAGGTCTCAGAAATGTATGCATAAAATATGATACATCAGGCTTTAAGGGGTTCAGGTTCACTCTTGTTGTTGAAGTGGATTCATCCATCTTTTGTTATACTTTTAAAGACTAAATTATTTATACATAAACTGGGTAATAGAGGTTTAAACTGATAAAATTTTGTTGTGGTACAACGCCGAACATTAAGTGGATACTTATTTGCATTCACAGAGTTAATGGTAACCAGCATTTCACAGGTTGCATCTCACCGTCTTCCAATACTCTTTTAATGGACAACAGTGATGCATGAAAGTGTTCAGACTTAAAAACTAGTTCATCTTTCAGTTTTGCAATATTAAAAGGAGGACTAATACTATAATAACCATTATAGCTATAATTAATGGTGTAGTTTAACTCGTGTCCACAATTTCTGGTTCAGGCTGAGGTTGGCCTCTTTTCTTTTTTTTTTTTTTCCACTTCACCTGGAGGAGAAAAATCATGAGACATTACACACTCAGAGACAACTGCACTTCCAAAGGAAATCCCAGCAAAGTACTTTTGAACTGCTGAAATTCAGCACAAGAGAGCACCCCAACTGTAGACAACACAAAGTGGCATGCGACGTGCTTGGTCAAGGAGAGGAAGGCTCTGCCTCTCAGAAGAACATCACAGTCACCAGTCTACTGAAAAGAGGTAGTTTCACAGAGCCCGAAGGAAACTAAAATACCATCACCACCACAGAAACCAACCTTTTAAACCAGACTTCACTTCCGCCACTGTACCAGCTTATGCAGGGGCAGTCTTTTTTCTTTTTTTTGCTGTGACTTCACTGAACTTTCAACAACAATCATTTGTTTCAGATCTGATCATTCTTAGATAAATCTTTTACTTTTGCATGCCATACAAAAGGGACATAATGTTGCATTTTGTGATGCAACCTCTGTTAAAAGGATAAAATGGCTAAATACATCTTAAAAAAAAAAAAATCTGCACTCATATTTTATGAAACTCCCAGGAGCACTTTCAGCTAAAGGCTAATTTTCTTTCCTAACCTGATCAAATGACTGGTACAGCAGTGCTGTAACATATAACAAAGAGAGGCTACAAGTGTCACCTACACTGAACATAACATGGCAATAAAACTGGATCCAACAGTCAAACATGGATACAGAGTCAAAGAGCAGATATCAACGCAACAGTGAGTGAAATTAAAAGCTTCTCTGTATGTCTGCAGCAGAGAAACCCCCACCTCAAACCCTGAGAAGCAGCAACAGACCAAACCCAAGCACAGCAAGCCAACACAGCAGAAAAGCAAGGAAGCACTTGAAGAGGAAATGTTTTTGGCAGCTCTGTGTACACACCTTGGCATTAATATAGGGGTCAAAGGGCCCGCAGCGTTTGAACTCTTTATCGTCTACAGAGCTCTGGGAGGGAGGAAGAGAAGATAGGTCGATGGTTTTGGCTCAGACAAGCAATGAACAAATGAGTGATGATCATAAATGAGACAAACTAAATAAAAAAAGAGAAAAAAAAAAAGAAAATCAGTTGAGTTAATGAACAATCAGATGTCATGAACAAGCAAAAAGAAATGACACAAAATGAGCCCAAGATAGTTCCTCATATAGTTGCTGTTACAGCACATCTAAGTGTCGCTCGCTTGATTAAAAATAATGTTCAGGATGTACTGATGCAGCTCAGAATGTATCATTTCTCCTTATCCCAAACAAGACAGGCCAGAAAGGGTTTCAATCTGGAGGCTGTCTGAGTATGAAGCAATCAAACAAAATATCCAATTCAAGTGTTAAAGATGTTAAAACAGTTAAGAGGAAACAAGCATTTCTCTCACTAGCACAGCGTCAAAGCACTTCAAGGACTCACATTATCAAAGGAGAAGTCAGCCTCATAATGCACTAAGGTTAATGCACTGCACTCACTTCTGCTGTTTTTAAAAAAAAAAAAATACTATCTTTGCGCTGGAATACAGATCATGCCATGCTTAGATGGATTCACAATCAAAAAAGCTGAATCTGGCATTTTTGTTGCTTAAATGTTAATCTCTCTTTGATCACTGTAGAAACCATTATAACTGTCAATATATGACTGGAGATGAAGAATGTGTTGAAAACCAACGTACCATTATTACAAAAGACTGTGATGCTGCTACTAAATCTTTAATATATCTTCTTAGGATACCCACGCTGACGAACTGAAGAGCAAATCAATTTACAACTCACTAACGTCAGTTCCCTGCTGCTCTCTCAAGACGCTGACAGCCAGATAAACAGATGTGACAAAACCAGAACTGTTTGATTGACTAAAATAAACGCCTGCACTTTAACACGGAGGAGAAGAGACCGTGGCAGACCTGCTCGTTGAGTTTGGGGTGTGAAGGTCCTTGGTGAATGAGGAGTTTTACGATGCGCTCGTCTCCCTTCCACGCAGCCAGGTGGAGGGGGTAGCAGCCCTTGTTGTCTGCGATGTTGGTCAAGGCCTCGTTTCGTAGCAGTACCTCTACCACATCGCTGCAGACGAATGAAGGGACAGAGCGGGTCAGAAAAAACCATAAACCCTTGGTCAGGCCTCAGGACATAAACACAGCAGCTAAATCAGGCAGTTCCTCCATCATCCCAGAGTTATCTATATCACATTTACCTGTGTCCATTTAGGGCGGCGTGGTGCAGAGGGGTGTATCCAGTGCTGTCCACACAATTCACATTGGGACCTCTCCAGATACTGTTGAGAAAAGAAAACAGTGGATAATTAGGCTTCCCTAACATATGCAAACCACAACACATGCATGTAAAGCTGAACCATGGCCGTGACTGCGTGTTCTGATTACTATCTCAGGCCCCCATGACAGCAAGCTCACCGCACAGCCCAATAGGTGGGGATATACCGTCATGCATACTCTTTCTGGAAGTCAGCAGGAATGTAGAAGCACTGGACTGGTGACACCATAAAACCAGGAAGGCAGAAAAATGAGCCACAGTTCAAATAAGCTGGTTTACAGTAACTCTGTGAAGCCTAAGCGCAGAGCCAAATCCTAAAGTGGAACAGGCTTCTGTTATGCAATGTAGCAAACAAAATGCAAAATAGTGGGACAGAGCTAAAAAGCATCAGAGAGTGAGATAGGCCAGGATTAGTCCAGAACTCTCATTCATTTGCGCAGAACTCAGCCGTCAGCTTAGATTAGTTTGTTTCTTTTAATTTCCAAAGAGGACTGTGGCGAGGAGAGAGATAGGCGGTTGAGGGGGTGGGTAGAGAAGGATGGAGAGTACTTTAAGAAGCTAAAGGATGTCTGGTGGGAAGCTCTCTGAAAGATCTCAGTACATCCTAAATAAATCATGTGACTCAGAAATCCCAGAACAAGTGAACCAAATATCTGAGGCCAGAGTCAACTGACATATTGAAAGAGAATTGGAGCAAAAAGAGTTGGGTCTTGCAGAGAATGAGTCATAAATGAAAGAGATTAGAGGAGCAATGAGGGAACTTTTTTCTCCTTTTCTTAATATATGCATCTGATATATTATAGAAAAGTTCTTAAAAGCTGATGCAAAATGCTGTTTTATCAGTTGATAGTCTCAAGCTAGTCCTGCAATGGGGTTTATGAGTGCCCCGCTTCTATGAGAACCCAGAATATGAATAGAACAAGCTATTGTTAGATGTTTCTGAGGAAAACATAAACAATAATTTAAAAAAAAGAAAAAGATGTAAAACACCAGCTCCAAGGGTGGGTCATATTCACATATTGTCAGTTAATCAGCAACACAGAGTGTCGAAGGTATGACAGCAGAACCTAACTGCTCTCACATCAGCATGAAAACCACTGTGACTTTGCTCTTCACACACACACTTTTTTTTCCTTTTTTTTTTTTTAAAGCATTGATGACTGCTTGGCCCCCCTAAAATACATCTCCCATTATAGCTCTCGTAGCAGCCTGCAATTACACACTCAGAGCTGTCTCATTAAATAAGTGTCTTGTCGAGCTCCTCAGAACAATGGGGCTGACAGAGCACAGACACAGGGAAGCACCGCTCTCCTACTCGTAACCTAAGCTGTTTATTCCTTACAGCAGGCCCTTCTGGGTCCCATCTTATGAGCAACGCAGTCACAGAGTCGCAGGACATCAAAAGCAGTGGTAGGAGGAAACACTTGAGTGGGAAAAATGTCCTGGGAGGAAATGCTAGCCGATGAATTTTCTGTCAGAGTTGGGGGTGGGGGGCTGCTACGATTACGTCAGCTCTCAATGCATCACACATGTACACTTCCTCACTATTTGTAGTTGCCACATTTGTAGTAGAGGTGCAGCAGTAATGCCTCGTATCTGGCCGCTGAAAACATCAAAGAGGAAAACGGAGACAGAAACAGACCTCTAGTTGTCCTAGAAAAGACAGTTACATAACAGCTAAGAGCAAAAATCCCAGATACAAATTAACATAAACATGAACTGAGCTCTGACTACAGCAGGAGACAATATCATAACTCTGCCACAGGGCAATACCGCTTAACAGAGCAAAGCATTATTATGCACCAATTCAACATATGTTTTAATATTTAATTTCCCCACACTGATCAAGACCTTTATTCTGTGTTTTTACAATTCTGTGTTCAATGCACCACATATTGTAGTACACCACGTTAAAAAAAAAAAATCCTTACAATGTTTGCATTACATGTGTGATGAGACAACTGGGTGATTCTCTGCTCTTATTTAAAATCTGTTGTGTTTTTTTTTTAAATCTTCCTCATCAGTATCCAGTGTTTTATTAATATAACAACTTTCACAAATCTAACTTGCTAACAAACAAAAAAAAAGAAAAAAAAATTGTGTCCCATAAGGTTCATGGCCAAATGAACCAGTTACATTACTTTGCTGGCATATCATCAGATTTCCAGTCAGGAACATGGTTGCTCATTAATCCCGTCAAAATCATGCCTCATGCACGCGGAGCCAATGAAAATGCGTGCTTGTTACATTTTCTCTGTCAAATATTTTAGTTTTCCATTATGAAGGCTGCCAGCGGCGGCAGCTTGGAGTGCAACACAAGTGTTATGTCCTCCGAGCATTTTGGCAGCATGGCACTCAAGGGCATGAGTCAGAATGGTGCTCCACAATCCACTTCATCCTCTTACTACGGCTCACAACCGACCTAACCGAGGGACGGGGCTTAGCCCCATACAGGGGCAATGGGCCAAACAGAGTTGATTTGGTTTGGGAGCACATTCATGGGAGCTGACTGAGGAATTCCTGTCTGAAAGGCTGAGCTAATCCTTAATTTTCCTGAGGGAATATCAGAGGGATGAAGCCGCAGTTTGAAAGAGATTCTGGCGGGCTGCAATTCTGTGTTGTACAAAACCAGGCCACTACAAAAGGATGATAATAAGGTGGCCCAACTTTTTATGAATTGTTTGTATTAGATTACAAATATTAGTCACATGAATTGAAGAGGTTTTAAGGAGACATTTATCTTTCAGCCTTGGACTTTTGGAAATGAGACTCTACTGCATTTTTGTTTTGTAGTCCAAATGTGACAAAACCCACAAATATGGCAGACATCTACACCTTTGAAACTCAAAGCAAGTGAATAAACTTAACTGACATATATGTTATGAAAATCATACACAGTCATTCACTGACACACATTTCAGACAAGCAAGCAAAGAAACATAAATGAATCATAAATAATTCAAGTGTACATGCCAAAATGTTTATTTGTGAAGCCCTGGAGGACAGGACAAGGCAAAATTCAGTTGTGGCTCGAAGGAAAGAGGGCCCCAGGTGAGTGTAAAGCTAGTGACAAATAAACAGATTTACTCTCCAGCCTATTAGCAGTGTGACCACACTACCAGGGATTAGTCAAGCCCCGGGCACTGAGCCCAGCAGTGACTGGCTCATGTCACACACCGCTGGGGGAAATTGGGCTTAATTATGCATACTGCTGGCAGGTGCTGAAACCAGATGCCCTGCCGCCAAACAGCCAGCCTGATCATCTTCATTCCAGCAAAGGGTGAAGTACCAACCACAACTCCCCAGGACCGCTAAGATGAGGACTAAGCTCAGTGTAAAACAAGCAAAAGACGCATCATGACATAAAATTGGTAGGAATGGATAAAATGTATGACGTAGTAAACGGGAAAACTCACACAATGTGCAAATATGGGTAACAATATTTTAGGTCAGTGAATCCAACACATGCAGAGCCTTGCCTGTCATGCATGCACTGACCATCATTTCAGATGACTAAAAAAAAAACAAAACTGTTTATCTTTCCCCTCATTAAACACACCACAAAGATGCAGTCACTGAGAATCATGTTCTGGAAGTTTCTCACTGCAGGGATGGAATAGTAAAGAAAGCAGTTTGTTCAACATGCAAGGCAGCAACAACTTACAGAGAACAATCAACCAAAATACGTTTCGGACAACAAAACTATTCCAACACATATAGCAGCATCACCAAACTCAATTGTATAAAGCTAACAAAGGCAAAGATACTGAAAGTAAAGCTAGTGGAGCACAGCTGATTATAGTTCTAAGAAATGCCAAAAAAAAATATAGTATTAGTAGGTCAGACCTTTAAGAAAATCTGAAACAGAAAATCTGAAAAGAAAACTGCAAGAAAAAGTACATAAAGGTGCATCTTCAGGACAATACCTTGATTGTGAGGTGAAAGCATCAGATCATTTATATTTGGGGTTCATATCATGACTCCTGGGGGGACATAAATGTCTATATTTAGTGTCAATACAACCAATAACTAGTTTTTGGGGTGCATGTGCTACTTTAATTAACATATAGTAATCATTGTGTCTTGAACATTTTGTTGAATTGAATCTGTCAAAGCCTGTCAAAGTTTGTACTTACTCTCCAACAATAGTTACATAAGGTAAACATGCATATCTTTCACAATAAAAGCCCCATTAAATAATGAGACAGCTTTTGTACAATTAAATTAAGAACTGATTTTGATTTGATGTGGTACTGGACGTGTTAAGAGCCTAATAAGAGCTTAATAAAATACATATCTTCATAATTACAGTTCACATTTAAACTGGCTCATAGCGTATGAGAAAAGACACTTTCAGTATTTTTCCATCCAGTTTTAGAGAACATGTTCATTGAATTACTGCAACAGAAAATGACTCGTAATAATACCAGAGAAGCAAGAAGCTACTTGGAAAGTCCTCGGTTTTATCAAATGTGTGAAAAGATATTTGAATCACTTTGTATTCCACAGCTTTGCATAATTTCAATATGACAAAACTTCTCACTTAAATTTGTTAAAAATTTAGCTATCAGTTTGACAGTCTGACTGTCAAGGCAGAAGTTAGTTAAAACTGAAAATGAGGAAATGAGGAAAGAAAAATGTTTTGTTCATATTGTGGAGTTAGCATCATACTGAATCCAAAACCTGCATGCACGACACTGTGTAGCGTTTATGTCCAACAGTCCAGGTTTAGTTTTGAGAGCTCAACACAAGGCATTGTGCAAAAATGACTAATCAAACTAATAGCCATAGTCAGGATTAGAAAGACCTGCCTCTGGTGAAAGCTTGCTGCTCTAACCAATTGAAGTGAAAGGCCTCAGCTTGTATTTCAGGAAACAGTGTTGCTCAATTCTGAGGTAAGATGTTCACAAAACTCAAGAATCAACAGCAACCACATGAATCACTCTAAAACTCACATCAGTCAGAAAGTATTGAGTTATGACAGAAATGCAGTGGCTTCACTGGTTGTTACAGTACAAAGCATGATTGAGTCTTTATGGCTCATAACACCCCAGCGAGCATTTCCCAGCGCAACTGTGCAACAGCAGGAGGTGTGAAGAAAAGTGCATATGCCAACGACTATGACCAGAAGAGTCCAAGGGGACCCGGCACAATCAAGATGACAGTCTCGTATAAAATTTGTGGAAGGCTGAAGATCTGGGATGAACATAGGAAGGAAGAAGAAAAACAGACGGAAAGGAATAGGGATGGGGATACAAACAAAAGCATATTCATACAGCATGTTCTTCAACAGTTTCCCACAGTGATTTCACAGCAGATGCTATCTCACTACTCACCAACCATCCAGAGCTGACTTCACCCTGGCAAAAAAAACAAACAAACACTTTTTTTTTTTTTGCTTCAGGAGCACAGTCATTCAGTTTCATCTACGCTCTTCTTGAGTGGGAAATTATTTTCAGTTATGCTGATGAGGAACTTCTTCAAATAGAACCTCTGAGTGGTCCAGTTTGATAATAGTTTAACATTTTGTGAAAAGCTTAGTTTGCTCAGAAAATGCGTTAGCAAATTCAATAGTTGACCAAGTCTTAGAACGCGGCCTTTTTCTTACAATAAACTTTACAAATAAAAAAATGTAAATATGTAAGTTAGTAAGTGTATTTCAGTCACATGTTGTTTTACAATCTGCTTAGTCATGCTTACATTGATCCAGTCCAGCGTTGTTAAATTTCCTTTTTATGGCTCACAGATAAAACCAAGCAAAAGGGAGTTAAAAAGAAAAAAGCACACTTAAGCTAATTGGTTTCTTGTGTCAACACAATGAGTGCAGAGTCATTACTCCAGCTCCAAATGCAAAATGTTTGAAGTCTGATGGTGGAGCAGAGGTTGGCGTGGGCCCAGCAGGTGGGCAAGACTGCTGAGGGAAGCAGAGAGGGAAAGAAAGGGAGACGCCAGCCGGTGGGCCAGATGGGAGAAAAACTCTGGATCAGGGGCTGCAAACAGCCAGAGAACATATGTAGGCTCGAAAGCTTCCAGAGGGTTTGCCTGATGTCTCCGATTCTTGTGGTACCTGGAAACACACCCAAATCTCAGCAACACCCTCATTTGTGTTTAATTTTTCGTGTTTTTTTAAGGAGAGAGAAACAGTTCACTACATATGCAAGACTGGAAGTTGTATGCTTTGCAAAACTTCTCCTGTCAACTTTCTTTTCTTTATTTTTCCACCCTCAAAAGGGGAAGCACAGAAATGAAAGCCACGAAAACTTCAAAGATCAGCATTTTAGCTTGGAATCTGCAAAATAAAGAGAAACTAATGTGTCTTCATTACGTAGAATATTAATACTGAGCAAATCTGTGCAAAAGTCAGTCTAAGAAACATATTTATATGTAACAGCAGCTTTTCCCTCTACTAAATAGAGGGGAAATAATAATCAAAACTCTGACCTATTTGGATGAAATCTATTTTTAGCCGGCCACCATCAAGACAGCTAGAAACACACACAGAAGGCTGTATTTGCCACTCTCTGCTTCCTGCCCATGATCTCTCTCTCTCTCACACACACACACGAAGGATTCATACAACAACACAATCATGAGCCGGAAACATAACACAGAAGGCAGAGCATCCCAAACTCAGACACTCCTGGAATGCTAACATGGGGGTGTTAGATTTCCCAGCTACCTCTAGTCTCTCCTGGACTGAAGCAGTGTTTCTTTCGGGTCAGAGGTTGGGAAAGCCATGCCTGCTGTAGCTCAGCTTTTAGCCTGTCAGGGAACGATTTGAAGGATGTTTACAGAGATGCAGGTGGTGCAAACTGACCATTTGTCTGCACAGTCTACTTGCAGGGAGACAGTTTGCATGAACCAAAACCTGTTTCGGCCCCTGTCACTGGGACACCTTTCATCCCGACAGTGAACTTCAACACAAACATGCAAATAGATAATGAAATGAATGAATGAAAAAGGATGCTGGGGGGGATTTTGTTGTTCAAAAAAAAAAAAAAAAAAAAAAGAGGACAGCATGCACTACTCCTTATGCAGAAGGTATTTTTCCAGCTGACAGCAGTCTGACAGCAAAAGCCCACTTAGGATGAGCCAAAAAAATGTAGACGTAACAAGATGGAATAATTTGGAATTGCGCCCAGTCCTCTTAAAATGCTAACCAAGTCATACAACTGATGGAAACACTTTCCTAGTGAGAAATTGGAACAAAAAGAGGCATATTTTAGATGAAATATAGTACAAGACACTTTTAAGGACATCTGAAGGCTGAACATAATCTTCAAACACAGTAAAAGCCCCCATATGTTTTCATTTACAGCAATAACATTAGCCTTATAGGTGGTCCAGTTCTACTCAAAAGACAACTCAATTTCCTTTGTGAAGCAAAAAACTGTAGAAAAACCCCAGAAAGTTCTTTGGGCCTGATGTGAATATGAAAAGCACCATTCTATGGCTTGTCAGGGGAACAAAGGCCATTGCTGTGAAGCTGGAAGACGAGTCCTCATCTGGCCAAGCTCTCAGAGTGTGTGTCCAGGACTCCGTGCATTCTTCTGTTTATTTCCCCTCAGTGGGCAGCCGCTCTCCCTGCCAGGGACTTCTCTTACCTCCGGTCTAACTGCAGCAGCTGCCTGTATTGGACAACATGGGCCAGCAAATGTTGGAGACAAACTCTCTTTGCAGTTCTCAGTTCCTAAGTGATCACTGGGGCCCTAGCTTTAAAACTTAAAAAATATGAAAATCAAAACAGATACCCATATGTCCTATAAGGAATTTTTATTCAGGCTCACTTCTGCCCGAGCAAAACTGCAATATGTAATACGGCCACACCTTGACCTTACCACTTCGTTTGGCCCTTCCCACTCATTTAATGGAGCGCCATGGAACAAATGTTTGGGGCGGCAGTGGTGTTAAACATGCCAGGGTCAGGGTCCGTCCCATAGCAACGCCTGGGATGCAGCCTCATGGGAAAGCAGACATTCCTCAGAGCAGAGCTGTACAACTGCCGACTTACAAAACACAGCGAGTCTTAACATGCACCCCATTCCAGCGAGACAACACCAAAAAAAAAAATCTAGTGGAAACACACACGCCTTCAAAGCCTAACAATGAAGCTGAACGATCATGTAACAATCCGCGGATAAATCTGTGCAATCAACAGGACTCTATTGTTGACAGCAGTAGAAACACAAGCTTATTACAGTGCATTTGAATCAACAGCATCCAGAATTTAAACAGCCTACCCTCCTCCACCCCCAAACATTCAAAATGCTATTTCTGTCCCAGGTCTTTTGAGATTAAAGTTTTATTACTCTGCCATCACTGTTTTCTTATAAGTTTTCTCTGCTCATTCATTGTGGAGCTTCCTCAAACATTAAGACTCGTGTCTTCTCAGCTGATCCAAGTGGGCATGAACTTCTGAGTTTTAATTTGTTTATAAACAGTAAGAACTATCCATTCAAGGCACTAATAAAATACCTAATTAGAACTTGACCCATCAGAAATGGTCAGCCCCAAAGATTCCAGGTCAGCCTTTTTAGTGTGTGTGTGTCTGTGTGTGTGAGTGAGTGAGTGAGTGAGTGAGCGAGAGAGAAAAATATCTGCCACAGAACCCTGTTTGGATCCTGTGATGGAAATGGAGGAATGAAGGGGTGAGGACAAGAAAAGTCTCTCACTCTGTACCACTGTAGCAAATCCCTGCAATACCCTAAGATGTATTGACATTTCCATTATGCTGACTAAATCAAATGTCACACACAGCAGCAGCATTCCTCCAAGCTTTTTCTGTGGTCAATGCCCTTTATTTATCTAACGGTCTGAGATATCAGCTCAGGTGTGCGTAGGAAACAGGCTTTTTACCAGTAGCTAATTCATTTCCTGCACAGTGTAGCCAATTATTGTCCAAAGAGTTCATTGCCAAACATTGATTGCTCAAGACAGAACAGATGACACAACCAGCTCTTTGGCCAGCCCACAGAACTGCAAGGAAAAAATAGAGTAAGCCTCGACTGCATGACATCTCTGAATTGAATTTCCGATTAGTAGGGTTTAATGTAATTACTTTTAGTACATTGTGCAGCCTGCACTTAGTAAAACCAGTGACACAGCACGTCAAGCTTCGCCTTCGCACTTCTGGCTCAAATGGAGGTGGCTGAGACCAGGCCTCCCAGCGGGGACATTTGTTTGTTTTGATTGACAGTCATTCACTAGTGAATGCTAAGCATTATAAGAAGTAAGAATATGGGTCACATGCTGTACTTCTCTCTGACAGGATTTTTTTATCAAACAAGTGTACCAGCTGCATTTCATTTTGATCTCAAGACAGCCTTGCATAACCTCAGCAAGTATTCAGCAGCTGTCAGCTATGTTATTTCTTTGTAGATCATATTAAATGTAGCTTAGTGAATGTCTCAGCCATAAAAACTTCATGAAACTGCATGCTATGGATTCTGAACAAGGAAGAAAAATGTTGAAAACATCATACAGATAACACCTGCAGGACAAAATTAAACGGACTATATAACAAACTATATTTCCATCTAATTCTGTAACAATCCCAGCACCTGAAGAAAATCATGAAGAAATAACTGTAATTGTTGATAACAGTGAGACAGCGTGGACTGTCTGCAGCACTTTAATAACATCTTCTATGCAAAAAGAAAAAAAAAGGCTCCTGCTTTGTAGATCAGATGTCCAAATCACAGACATCCAACTGCAGGATGTACACAAACTGAAAATGGGCAAAAAATGACCCTTTAGAGTAAACTTTCTTTTTTTTGCCTTGAATTCAAAAGGCATGGCTAAAGAGATGGAGAGGAGAACAAGGCAAGGCGCTGGTGGCAGGCAAAAGCCTCTAAGACAAGCTAAACCTCTCTAACCCTTTATGCAGTATCGTTTATGGATGTGAAAAACCACATCATGTGCGGACTTCTCTTAGGTCTTCCCACCGTGACCGCAAAAAGATGAAACGCTCAGGCTTACGCCTACCACACCTGAGGATAGTGAACGGGGGGGTTGCATTCAGAATGTTTAATTTAAGACTCACTAAACGGTAAAAAAAAAAAAAAAAAAAAATCTCATTTAAAACTGAACACTGACTAAATTAGATTTATTCCCCCACCCTCACCTAACCTTGTTCGGTCTATAGAATCAAAAAGAAATCAATAATACACCTGTATCCGATTTCAGGCTGGTTTTTTTGGTGCATATTTCTCAAGTTGCGTAAAAAGCCGTGCACGCATGTTATAGTAGAACTGGGAGGAAACACGGGAGCTGTGAGCTAACAAAGAAGCCACTGCTTCTGCGCTGCACTGGTTTAAGGTTGGGCTGGTTTGCCAATACAAAAACAGTACCATCTTTAACTAAGTTCCAACATGCAACGCGATTATTATTAGGCATTATTTGTCAGGGATAATGCCCAGAAGCGGATCCAGTTTGATTATTCGCTCTTCTTTTGGTCTCCCTGACCTTACCTGAGCAGACTGGAGAGCGGGTGAGATGAGGCGCCGTGGCCGCCGCTGTTGGCGCTTCCACCGGTCCCAGACGATCCGCCGGCGGACTGTCGCTTCCCGGATAAAAGCTTCTCCACTGCCGCCAGGTTCCCCGTGCGCGCCGCATCAAGAAGCTCCTGCTCTTTCCCCATCTCAAATCCCAGGGGAGTGGGGGGGAGAAATCAGCTAAGAAGATGAGAAGAAAACAACGGGGCTTGGTTGTAGTAATGAAATTCCTCAGCGACCCTCTTTCTCCTCACGTCAAGTTATTCCTCGCAGCTCCGAATGTGGCGAGGAAACAAAAGCTCCCTCCACCGCTGGATCCGTCTCTCCCTGTTCACGGTGCTCAAGGGGGGGAAAAGTTTCGTTCGGCAGCACGGCACCACTGCCAAGCAAACTTCCTCTGACCAGTCCTCCGAGTACCGTCCGTCACTTCCTAGAAACTGCCCTTTCTTTCTGCATCTCCAATCCAAAGCCCTTCAGACACACACAAATTAAACCCCAACCTCCGCCGCCCCTCACTGATTCAACACAACCTGGATAGGCATAAGCAAGATGGCGCCCGTGAGACAGCGTACTAGATAGCATACAGTCAGTCGGGATTATGCCCATTCAGTACTTTACAAATCTGATAAAGTGTCAAGGTAAATTGGCCTAGACGCTGACTATAACTAAGAAAATGAATACTTTCAGCTAATTTAGCCGCTGTAAAACAATTGAGATGACGAACAATTACCCAAGAGCGCTGGTTTCGTCAATAGTGCAAAGTTCTTGTCATGTCCATGGGAGTGAACAAGAACATTTCCATTTGCAATAAAACTTATTGTCATATACAGTTTTTTTTAGGGCCATCAGAGCACAAGAAAACATAATTTTAAAGGGAAACTAACAATACATGCTCCCAGTGTAACTCGAGATGGGTTAAAAGCAGAGGATAAATTTTGGTGTGTTTCGTGAGATAACTGACAAATATTATTATTATTATTATATAATTTTATTTATATTTTATTTATTATATTTATATTTTATTTTTAAATTATATTTATATTTTATTTATATATAAATATTATTATTATAAGATATTTCATCCGTCTGTTGACGCCAACTGGTGGCATTCTGGATATTGTGTTTTGAAATGCTCTGCTGTTAATAAAGTTTTTACAAAACGGAAACGGAAATACTGATTTTGCTGCTGGCAACCGGGAGAGTTAGCTTTTTGATGCTAACGTTCCCTTTAAACTTAATAATTAGAAATATTTAGTACACACAATGTTTTCTACTGTCCTATGTTTTTGTGAACTAAGGTGATACAAGAAATGCGTGCGTTAGTTTAACTTTATTATTTGCTCGGTAGTTGATTCCACTTTGTTGACGTGCAGCTAAGGCAAAGGTACATATATGTAATTCCGATTTATCTTTTTTTATTCAAGTTTTACTTCGAAGAGGATGGTTTTTAAAGCAATGTTTAACAAATTCGATACGCTATTGTGTTGCTAGCTCTAATCTTTTATTTAAAGTGTAAAAAAAAAATGTTTTCGTTCATGCTTGCAGACGTTTTTTTAGAGGAGTCGAGTGATTATGGCAGATCCGGCACGGATAAAGTCAGATGATACACCCGGGGATGCAGCCTCTACTTCCGAGGAGCATCTCAAAACGGAGGAGAGTGACAATGCGCCTGTAGCTGAAAAATCGTCAGATGAAAACAAGGAACCATCCTCGCAAGAACAGCCTAAAGGAGAGGTTAAAGGCGTGAGTTTTACCATAAGTTTATTTATGAAAGTGTTTGAAGTTTGGTGAACCTTTTTAAATGTTCAATAACTGCACAAAGAAGACCTAAAACAAAACCACATTTTATGCACTTAACATAACTTAAATGTACCTACAAAAAAGTTCAGAATTGGTCATTTATGTATAAAAGGAAATAATCCGATACTACCTTTTGTATTTACCGTTAGTTTAACAGTAATGTTAGAGTCTGGGCATATCAAAGTTGTGATGCAAAAAACAACTGCATATGGAAGTACGAAACTGTTTTAAAAAAGATTTCTGGGAATAATTGTGGTGCTTTTGAGAAAGCAGAACAGTGCATTCTGGCATTAGAACCTTAACCCTTTTCTGTAACCGATGTCTTATTTTGTTGCATCTTGACCTGGATGCCTTACTGTAGTCAGTGACAACAATTTATAAATTCTGCTGCTGAATTCTTAATTCTTGTTGAAAATGTTAAACAAGTCTATTAATGAGTTGGCTCTCAAGAGTAAATGATTCATGCTAGTAAATCAGCTGATCATAAGCATAAAATCTTAATGTTATTTTAGATACATTAAAACATTAAAAAGTGCACTTCCAGAGCATTTGTAGTTTATTTATTCCATCATTTAAGTGAACTGCATGAATAGTGATTAACTTGTGTTAAAAAGAAAGCAATTAAGCAAACCTGGAAGCCAACAAAAACAAAAGCTCACTTTCTGCACCAAGGACGAAGACAGCTGATAATAAAATAATTTCAGTTACCTCTTTCCCACTTCTGAGGTTCCTTGAATGCAGCGTAAGCACACAGATGGTTTTATCTTGAAAGACTACAAAGAGAGAGGTGGAAATGATTTAGAATGACCTATTCAGATTGCTGTTTAATCCAAGAAAATGTTGTAAATTGGTCTGAGGTGAGCAGTTCATGTGAATAAAATCCTAAATGTCCCAGAGGTAAAGCCGTTTTCTGTTGAGAAATGGGCTAAAATTCCTCTGACGTGATGAGACAGACTGGTTTGTGCTTACTGAAAACACTAGATTCCAGTCATTCCTGCACAAGGAGTCATCTCTAATACATAAAGCAACAGCTCACATATTTTTTTAAAAATCCCATTTTCCTCAACAAGTTCATCATTAAATACAAAGCAACTTCATTTGTTTTTGTGGTGATCTATATCTGTATTTAGGGTCAGAATTAAAATAATGTGATAGTTTTAGGTCATTTTTGTTAAAATATGAACATTTCCGACAAGTTTTATATAACATTCGAACCTTTCTTCTGACAAAAATATGTTCTAAAAGGTTTGATTACCATTTACATTTTGATTATAAACAAATATTTTGATTTCAACAATTTATAATAAAAAACTGAAAATTTGACCACTCAATTTTTTTTTTTTTATTTCACATTCCTAGAATGTTTTGGCTTAAATTTTAGTTTAAACTAAAATTTAAGCCAAAAAAATTTGGAAGATTTTATTTTATTTTTTTTAAACATTGGTTGTAATGGGTTATTAATAAAGCCATTTAAACTTGGACTGCTCAAGAGGATGAGGAAAAAAGAAGAATAAGAATCATATCACAGTCTCAAATTCAAAGAAAGATTGTTAAATTTTTAACAGTAAATTTTAATTTAAAAAGCCCTGTTATTTATATAATCTAACCAGTACTCATTACTAGAAAGCAAATATAAATACAAATCTCACACTTTACAAAGCTGGGTTTTTTTTTGTTTTTTTTTTTTTTACTGATTTTGCCACATAAATCATCTGGATAGAAAATTTGATCATTGGTCTAATTGTTTCTACACAATTAATTTGGTATTAATTATATGAATAATTCTAATACACCCCTTGTATTAGAGTTATACATCCCTTGCCACTCCCGGGAGTGGCAAGGGATATATTAGGATAATTAATTATAATACTGCCTAAAGTTGGACCTGTTGTGGATGAAATAGGCTGGTAAAGAACAAATATAATATTGAGTATCATGGAATTAAATTTAAAAAATACAGTCATATTGGTTTTAAATATTGATGTGTTACCAACTTTTCAATCTTTATTTAAGTGCCAATTAACAGTCTTTTGTCTTGTTGTGAAGGAGGCTGCAGCAGCAGATGACGAGGAGGAGGGAACCTCTGGCCAGCCTGCTTCCAAAAGACTGAAGGTGGAGCCCGAGAAGAAAAAGGACAAGCGCCACAAGGTTGATGAGGATGAAATACAAAAGATGCAGTGAGACATTTTAACTTCTTCAGCAGATTATTTGAGAATCCTTCATCCTTCTAAATTTCATCACCACTCCCTGCCCTTCTGTCCCCTAAGAGTTTTGGTGTCATCCTTTTCGGAAGAGCAGTTGAATCGCTATGAGATGTACAGACGCTCGGCCTTCCCAAAGGCTGCCATTAAAAGGGTGAGATTTTTGTAATTCATAGAGCCATTTGGAATTCTGAAAGTGTTGTGTTTTACATGTTTTATTTTAATATTTCCAGCTAATCCAGTCCATAACAGGATCATCGGTATCCCAGAATGTGGTTATTGCAATGTCTGGTATTGCCAAGGTTTTTGCTGGGGAAATTGTTGAGGAAGGTGAGGGTAGGATTTACAAATTAACAAATCATTTTAACCAAACAAATCTAAACAACTGCAGTTAAGAGCTTGAGATGTTTTGGTTTTTTTTCTTTTGTAATTACAGCGCTGGATGTTTGTGAGAAGTGGGGAGACACGCCACCACTTCAGCCCAAGCACATGAGGGAGGCTGTGAGGAGGCTGAAGAGCCGAGATCAGATTCCCAACACCAAATACAAGAACATTCTGTTTCACTGAAACAGCCGAGCAGCAGACAGAAAGTAAAAGGAAGAGGACGCTGGGAATCAAAGGCTGGAACCTGCCATGAAATCGTGAACTCACTGCTCTCATTGCAGCCGTACATTGACCACTCTACTAACTTTAAATTCAGTGTTTATAAATCATGACATGGTCAAGACAGCTGTGAAATGAAAATTAAAAGGAGGCCTCTGTCAACTTACACAAACATGTAGATACATTTTTATGTTGAGAAGTAAAATGTTCTGTCATTGTGCCTGATTTAGTTACTTGTTGGCCATTAGTTCAGAAATGTGTAGTCTTGTTCTATTACAGTCATACAATTACGTGGCATAATTAATATTCTATTTTTCCCTTCCAAATTTGTTTACAAAGTGAATTTTGGTAGGAAAAAAACCCGAGCTTTATCCTGTGTATTATCGCTTGATTGAAACATAATTATTTTTTTGGTTGTGACCCAAACTAAATTGTGTATATACATATATTTTAAATATACTCACCACTTTATTAATTATACCCAATAAAGTGGCTAGTGAGTGTATTTAACATTTTCAGGTTAAGTTTTAAGTATGAATCCCACCAGTTATGCAACCAGAACACTTTAAGCATAAAGGTTTAAATGTAAATAGTTTGAGTGAATCAAATGTGTTACTAGAAAAAATAAAAGTCAAAACCAAATGTGTTCAGCAATTTATTTTTTTCTCACTTAAAATATTTTCAACACATCAGTTTTGGTTCACAGAACCAGTTTATATTAGTCTCAATGAAGTGATGAATACCATACAAAATCCAATGTAATTTTTACACAACTGAAAAAAAAAAAAAACAACTTTCCACTGTTGTACCCACTTGAAATGTTTCCTCAATGACTCCTCTGAAATCTGTTGAAGTGATTTACAGTCAAACAAGTGCAATTTCCAGTGAGCAGACTTCACAACTGCAATAATCCATGAGGCATAAACAACACACGACCTCAGTCCATGCATATATTTCACAGAAAGAACACAACACCTCGCAGGATTCTCTTTGCTCTCTGTCCCATCTTCACATGGCACAGTGGGTGAAAGTGACGTTAAAAACCCCTGGCCTGCTCCAAAGTGCAAAGGAAGTCTAGTGTAATAGGTTATGAGGAAATTTAGCTCAAAGCACCAGTTTGCCTGAGGAACAGAGTTGCTACTTAACACTGAGGGCTAACAGAGGAAAGGAAAACTTCAGAGCTACATGTATCGTCCAGTGTGGCACGTTTACTTTTATACCAGCACATATTTGTCTATTAAGGCCATGCAGAAACACAAAATACTAAAGCTAATGAAAAGATCAAGTGTGTATGTGATACTGAGGTAAATGGCAGTATCTCTGCTTTACACTGAATTATTGTGAATTTGTTTAGTTTGCATGCAGTTCAAGGGAGGATATAAATCAATGACAAATAGGTAGTCATATCAAGAACTGAATTCCACATTTAGAAAAAAATGTAGTGTTGCCATACTTTGTCATGTTTATGATAAACCCAATGTGTTCTTCTATTGCTTAAATACATAACATTCCTCCTTAAGAATGCAAATCTGTCATATCTTCCAAAGCAACCGCTGTTAAAAACAAAATATTTTACAGGGAAACTGCTGTGGCAAGTTTCTGCCACCAGAGGTCTCCAGCGTACCCTTAAAATTCAATAAACATAAATAAAAGATTTGAAAATCCCTGTAAAAAAGCTTTGAAACTATTAAAACTGCCAAAGATAATATCTTGATTCAACAGAACAATTGTAGACCACATGTAACAGACACAGTTGTGTTTTTCCATTACATAAATACACTGTCACACTGCTTTTTTGATACATAATTATTCAGTTTGTTTGATTTTTGTAGTGAAAAACATTGGCATTTCAGATACAACCTGAAAGTATGAAGAAAAACAATCAAAACATCAGTTTTTATAATGAATTTGGTGAGCATATCTGGGGTTATCAGTACCATAGTTTTATTGTTTCCTAAATATTTCCTTGTATTGATATGGCTTCCAAACACTAGTAAATCAGATCTAATACAGTTTCAAAAAATAAAAATGCAAGCAAATGTAAATAAATATACAAACATAAATAAAACAACTAGCAGGATTAAGATGTTTTGACCTATGTAAAATGACACACGTTGGCTTCCAGCAAGCTGCAGAACACATTATAATGTAGATCCATAAATTTATGTCTTGTAAGTGGTCAAATTGCAAATATGTTCAAACCAGATAATTACAATTTCTTGTGCAATTCTCTCCAAAGCTGAAGGAGAGATTCAGATGTGTTGTCTTCAGTTCAGCCTTGCCTCCAGAGAGCACATTGTTTCACAGTATAAAAGAAACTTGATCAACATTTCACAACTCTTGGAATAATTTAACACTCAGGAATGACTCAACCTGCATTTTGAGAACTGTGAAAACTTGATAAGAGTGTGTAACCATTTCACCCCGCTGATAAATCAGTCGAGGTGAAAACTGAGATGTATCTGTCTGCCCATGAAAGCAGTGCAGGTATGCTTTCTAAAAATAATAATAATAAATAAAAAGTGCACTTTTCTACCTATCAAAACAGTTTTAACAAGTGACAATACAAAATTAAAAGAAAACCAGAAGTTTCTGGGTTTTTTTTTTTTTTAAATCAAACAAATGTAAAGCTACATTAATGAGTAGCTCTAACTGTCAAGTAAATGTGATCTATGTGAATTAGAGCTGTTCACTAAGCATGCTTTGTAGAAGAAGATGGTTTAGCAGCACTCTGGCAGTGTCTGTGCATGAGAAAAAGTACTTTTGACATGTGTTTGACTAAACATTTTCATAACACAAATAACTAATTGGACAGAAATAAATCCTCTTGCATGCTTTGATTAACACTGAAACCACACAATGAATTTTACAATCCACACTAGTTTGGCTGAGACATTACCTGGAATTTGTCATAGCATTAATGAATATTTTGAGGGCAAGATAAACAAAACAAAAAAAAAAAACAAAAACAAAAAACAGTACCATTAGTGTACCTATAAGTTAACTCATTAAGTTCTCCATTTTAGTCATAGATGGAGGGGATCCTTTTTAACCTCACAACAATTGTGACAACTTCCAACTTTCTCTTGTCATTACCAGGTGTCCAGCGATGCATTCAAGAGCTGTGCTGCTTCTAAACTCCAGCCTGGAACATCCGATCATAACTGCTCAGCAGCGGCAGCTTCAGCGGTCAGCTACAAAGAGGCTCAAAGAGTAAACGCAGGGTTGTATTTCCTGACCTCCAGAAGGAGGCGCTCCCTCTCTTCAAGGGCCTGGGTGAGGGCAGCCTGCATGTCACAGAGCCGGGAGTCCAGGGTTTGTCTCTGCAAAGGTAGGATTATTGGATTGTTAGCGGCAGCCGACGCTTTGCCATGGTGATGTACACTGCGTGTGGGCTTGAATCCAGCTATGTAACAGATGCGTGTAATTATAATAGTTACTAAAGTCTGCGTGCTTTGAGGCATCTTTGTTAAAATTGAAAAGTGCCAGAGTACCAGTGTTACAGCTATATTTAACACAAACTGTGAAGAACCAATTAGTGAATTTATAAACCCTGTGAAGATCCTGGAAAACTAAGGTAGAGTTAAAGTGAGGTTAAAATGAAGAAAGTATAATAGAGTACAACCTTTAGGCACTTCAACAATATAATACTACATAACTACATACAGTTTTACAATTGACATATTGACATTAAGCCCCAAAATTAGTGTTATAGTGTTATATCTTAATTTTTATTCATCATTTCGACAATTACTATTGAATTTCATTGATACAATTGTGGTTTGGTTTTACGTTTTAACTTTAACTGTAATGCTTTTTAAGGTTTAAGTGGCTCAAAGGGTTATAAAGGTCAAGAAATAATGCCCAGATATGACTGGAGTTTTATGGGAAACAGTCAGACTCAGGAAGTGGTTGTGGAGAGAGGTATAAACAAGACAAATAAGAGCATGTGGACTACTGTGCAGACAAAAATAAATGAAATTACAGTCATAATAATCCTGATGCATTATGTCGTATATATGCTTTGCCTACAGGAAGAAGAATTTATTTGTCATTGTGCAGTACTTCAAAGGGGAGCGGGGGATGATTAGGCACAACATTAAGTTACTCACTCCTATTACAATAAGCAGCATAGAGGACTCTCTCTCCAACCGGCTTTGGTTAACTAACATGTCAAATGAGTCAGGGAATACACAGTTGGAAGTGGTTCAGAAGTAGTCTTTTCTTCTCTTATCAAGAAAATTTATGAGGGCTTGCTTTACTTCAACCATTATTCTTTCAACAGAAACTACAACCGCTGCAGAGTGATAGAGGTCTGAACATTCCTGACACAGTAGCTATTGATCATGGCAGTTTAACATCATGATTTACACAAAATGCACTGTAGACATTAAGTAAGGGCAGGCCTTGTACTTCCAAATAGGAGGTAATCTTCAAGTATTAAAAAAATATATAGTTAAAATATGTGATGTATTTTTTCAAATTACCCTATTGGGGAAAGGCAGTTAGAGAATATTAATGGTTAAGAGGCAATACTTATAAATAGCTTACATTTTTCCTTCAATACTCATGTTAAATTATGCAACACAAATGTCTAAACTTTAGACTTGTATAAATGATTTGCCTCTAAGTCTATTTTCATATTTTAACTCTTAAGAAACTGGGTAAAAAATATGATGGATTGGGAGTGTGATACATCAAAATAATGACAGTATAATAATCTCACTTCAGACTCACTGACCTAGAGCAGAGAAAACATACAGTTGCTTGGTGTCTCTTACCTCATTCTGCTGATGGACAGAGTCAGAACAACTGACTTTATCAACAGCAGCAACAGGAACATTTACTGTGGGTTTAGGCTCTGTACCCTCAGCTGCAATTGGAAAGGAAATGATCAGCATCTTCTCTTCACTTTTTCTGTGAAGCTGTTACAGCTCATGTGGAAAAAGGCAATTCTTTAAGACTTCAAAGTTCATGACTCTTTGAATGTGGGTGTGTCAACAGTGCAATCATTGCATTTATTGAATACTAACAAAATGTATTGTTTTGCTTACCTTTGACTCTGAGGATGCCATCATCACCTCGCTCAAGGAGGAGCTGGTCTATAATGAATTTGGCAGGGACAGGCTGCGGGGCTGTGGGGTAGATTCTGGGGCCATCGTCCTAAAAAAAGAAGAAAACTACTACACTGAACACTGGAAACTTGATGACAGTTAAGAACTTCAAATCTGAAAACCCTTGTTTCCATGGTTAACGATCATGTATTTTTCTATTAGTATGATATTTTAATTGTGTGTGGGTCTGACTGCCAAGCATCACAGTGCCTATCAGTATTTTATACTAAAACACATTGAAAAATAGATCCCAGATTGAAAATTATTTCTTTAATATAAAATGCATTTTGTATTTAAATGTTATAAGTAACCAATTTAAAGAGTGGAACCCTATAAGGACCAGTACTTTATGCTTTCGACCCACCTTCAAAGTGATGGTGACATTGCACATATGCAACCTCATTGGCTGACCATCAGCACTGAATTCATCTTCGAGAAACGGACCAATGTTCGCCAGTGTTGAGGCTAACAATTCTGCCTGGCAGTCCTGCATTCTCACATCCAGAAAGCCCAACGACTCAGCCAGAGTAGAGCGCTGGGTTGCAGATGGACCCATTTCTGCTCGCATGCACAGCGCTGGAGAACTCCTGCTGCCCTGCTTGTCATGCCTCTGGACTGGTTCACCTGCAGCTGCAGAATCAAAACAGACCCTGCTCACTTTTCAAATCCAGTTTTATTTGGTTACATTTGTGGGACAGAGTTCAGTGCATAATAGGATGTAAAAGCTGATTACATTGTGTAATTTTCTGCACTCCAAATGATCATGAGATGATTTTTCTTACTGAGAGCACACAGATGCCAGGGAAGAACAGAGGCCTAGATTCATTTCTCTTTTTTTCCCCCTTTCTCCTAACCACAGTACAAGCAAAACTAAATTATTGTAATTTCCTGCATGATAAACACCCAGGCAATTAGTCTACCAGAAAATATTTAGAAAGTGATTTGTAAATAAAGAGAATTACTTACAATTATAGCTTTGATTACTGGATTATTTTAAATATTAGATTATGAGAACTATAATTTAGGTGTACCTTGCACAAGACCAGCCAGAAGGTCTGACTGGTTAACGTTGCCCATCTGGACAGGAGTCACATTCTGTGCTTCAACAGCCACAACCTGGTCTTCTCCTTGTACCTCCAGGGTACAAGCTGCTCCACTCAGGATGAGTAACAACACTGAGGACTGTACAACAGTACAAATTGAAGTTAAAAAAAAACTAAACTTACAGTACTGTAATTAAAATCAAAATCAGAAAATTTTATTTACAGCTACAGTAACCCACCATGTCCTGAGACATATCCTCGGTGCTCTGTGAGAGGGAGCTGCTGAGGTCAGCTGATGAGCCCCCCTCCGTCCCTGGGGCTGGACTGCCCCCAGGAGTATTGTTGGGGCGCACGAACTCCCGCCCCGATTCTGGAAACAGGACAGCAAACTTTAACTGAAGGCTACCAGTGTCACTAAGAGTTGTTTCTATGGAAACATGGTAGCATGTAAACACCTGAATCCATGAGAACTACAAAATTGTCACTGAAGTCGCTGTCAACAGAGAGATTTTCATCAGGCAGGCTGCCATCCAAGACAGCGCTGTCAAAGGACTGCTGGGAATGTGACTGCTTCATGGACTGGTGGCGCAGAGAGGAGGACTCTTCCAAACGCTGAACCTGTTCCCTTTGAACACACACAGATAGGCACAGTCATTAAGATTCTATAAGAAAAAGGAATAGGCTGATCCTCCACACATCAAAACATTACTTTAAACCCAGACAAAGGGAACTTACTTTGGCTGTCCACTGAAGAGTTTGCTCATGCCTGAGCCCCGACTGAGTATGCTAAAGGCATCTTTTGTCATTGAAAAAGCTCCTTTGGTCAGGTCCAGAGAGGCACTAATGGCATCTTTGGTGACATCCTTGGTGACATTAATTGCGCTCGATAGATCTGCCTCCAGGCTAGAGGTAGATGGTTCCCTGGAGATGACTGGGGAAGGTTCAATTGAGACGGGATGTGGAAGAACTAGAGTGTCCTCCTGTGTTGTCAGTCCGTTACCTTCCAGCCCCTCCTCCACAGCCTCATATGCCTCCTCCACTACCTCATCTTGATCAAATGCAGTGGCAGCTGTGTTGATGGAAGAGACACCGTTTTCTAACCCGCTGTCCTGCAGGACAGCATCTACAGAGTGATGAGTCGGGGAGATGTCAGAGTCTGTTATGCTGGGACTGTCTGTTTCTGGAGTGTGGGGGACCTCTTCCCCTGGCGCTGAGCTTACTGGAGGCAAAAGGAGACCCAATTCCACTGAGTCCACTAGAAGAGCAAGACAAACAGTAGCTGGTTTTGTCTTCTGGCCAAGAGCCTGTTTAATATCTTTCAAATCCCGGCCCAACTCTGTTCCTAACTGAGCCATGGCATCCTTCATCCTCAGAAGGGCAACGTATTGGTAGTGATTAAGCCACATCTTTAGTGGCGTGATAGTGTGTGCCATGAGGTGGACTGAAGCATGTGAAGCCTCATCCTCTTGAGGGTCCTGCTCTGGAGAAAGCTTGTGGGCTTCATTAGGACTAGAGGTGGAAGACAATGACTCACTTTTAAAGGCAGGTGGCTGACACATCCACACAGACACGGTAAAGGGCTCCACAAAAGGTTGAGTTTTGCCTTTAGGGAATCGCCGCGCTCCATCAAAACCGAGCGTGACTCGAGTGAGCCCGAGAGACCAGACATCCTGAGAGCGTAGCTGCTTTCTGTCCAGAGGTTGGGATTCTGAGTCTTGAGAGTGTTGCAAAAAGGTGGAAGGAATAGGCTGGAAGGCACTCAGGTCTCTGGGGTAAGCGCAAGGTGCTGTCGGCTGAAAGAAATGGCAGCTGGCAAACTTCTCACAAGTACTGCTGAGGTCAGCTCTGGAGCCATGAGGGCAGTGGCGTGTGTTGCTGAGAACCATTTGGGGTACATTAACAGAAAGGGACCGTGGACGTTCGGGATGGTCCAGTATAGATGAATCCAGAGGAATTATCATCTGTAAAAATGAACAAAACATTTACAATCTGAGATTTTTCCATAAAAGAAAACAAGGTGAGTGAAAGAAATGCCTGCATAAAGAAAACACAGTGAAAACAGCTTTGTGTTCACCTTCAGTTGAGCTCCATCAAGTCGAATATCTACATGTTCTTCGACCTTATTACTGTCTTGCAAATGGTAGAAAGCTTTGACTTGGTCCAGGGTGTGCAGGAGACCCCTGGAAAATAGATTTATCCACAGCAAGCTGGCTGGGTCCACACACAGCTGCAGGCTGTTTAACTGGGCATACAGGTTTGAGGTGGGCACTGTGTAAAATACAGAAATCACAGTTTTGGTAAATAAAAATAGTTGACTACATACATTTATAATTAAAAATAAACATAATTAGATGAAAAAAAACCAAATACCTGGTAAATTAGCACTGTCAGGAAAGTAGTACTCAGTAAACTGTAGATGAACTGCTGGGACGTGATCAGGCAAACGCAGAGCTTTCCGGTTGCAGGATAATAAAGAATTGGTCTTCTTGTTTTGTCGGCCTCTTGTAGACACCTGAATGTGTAAAAATTTAGACGGTAAATTATAGCTCATTATTATGTTAGTAAATACTTCAACTATCTGCTTTAGGGAGGACGTGGTGGCAAAAAAAAGATTAAATAAAATCAGAAAACACAACTTAAGCCCCTGAGTCAGAAAATCAATGATTTTATAAACTGAAGGTGGAGGCCAGGATTTTCCCAGAGTGTCTCTTTTTCTGTTGAATGAGGAACCAAAAGTGTCTAATTCTAAAATTAGCCTTGGAAATATGTTTTGTTTTTTTTATGTGTGAGGACAACTGTGACTAGTCCAAGGTGAGAAAGCAGAACCAAACAGTACTTGAAAGCATCAGAGAGAATGTTTCTCAGTCACACATGAAAGGAACCAAAGTGATCAAAAGAAAGAAGTGAGACATTACAGAACTGCTCTTACCACTGAAGATTATCCTTCCAAGGTATTTTATTCACATATTAATGATACAATTACCATGATGTATTGGGAATAATCACAATGCTGTGGTTGGTAAAACCCCTATTAGAACACAAGTATTTAACTTATGTTGCCTAGTTTACATGAAAGACAATTTAATGGCCATCATTTACACATGACCTCCAAACTGATCAAACAAAACTGATGTCTGTATTGAGCAATACTGGTTTTTTTTGTTTGTTTTTTTTTGTTTTTTTTTAAATCCCCCAGATGGCTCCAGGGATTTCCCTCTCTCTCTCTTTTTTCATAATGAGCACATCACAGCTGGCTAGTCAACTGTAAAAGTAACGGCTTGCATGATTTACCTTGTCCAGTCACTTAGACTGTTATTTTTAATCAAAGCATACTTTAGTATGGTATTTCTCAGAAATCTAGCTTTTAAAAAACTTCCCATGCCATCAGTGCTGTCAATCTAGGAAGCTGGTTACCACGTCTTTAAATTTAATGTTATTTTCTATGCTGCTATATAGTTGGAGGCTCTTTAGTTTAACAGCTATACAAAAAAGTCCTGAACATTTTATTTTCCACTGCTAAAATATTCAGACTAAAGAGAGCTCACAACTCATCAGAGATGATGTCTGACTACTTACGTTGAGGAGCAAAAATACATCAGTTTATGATAAAGCTTGCCTGATGAATGTCCACATCATCCATCCTGATCACCACACAGCTGGATCGCAGCCTCTTCAGTGATGATCCTAAAGATGCTGTCACAGAGTTCCTGCTGGCTGCCTGCTCTTTCTGAGAGCTGTTGGACTTGGGGCTGGACTGCCCATCTAAAGTATGTACATGGGAGAGGACGCACTCAGTTAAAAAGCCAAATAGCCCACACAAGGAAAAATATATTTGTAGAGATGGGTTTCTGTTCCGCTTTTAAAAACGTTATAGCTGATGAATTTGTGTGGAAACTGGTGTCATATCTTAAATTGCTGTTGTGTAATAGTTTATGATGAAGGGGTAACATTTAAGCATGCTTTATTTTGTTTTTTTATTCTGGATCTCACTTCTTTATCATGTGAATGTGTCTACGCAGCTTCACAACAATCCCAGTTCAGCTCTTTCAAATAAATTACATGTGCAGACTGTATGTCTGGTTCTCGTAGACCTGGAGCTGATAAAGTGAAGTCAGTAGTTGTTACGTTCTGATTATCGGATGATGTGATATGAAATGGTTTAATTATAGTTACTGCTGACATTCATGCATTTGTCACAGCAGCGTTACATTTGTCTTTCCCAAGTAGAACAAGAAAACCCTGACATTAATTCCAAATTTATACCTTGGAGTGTCTTCGTGGGGGCGTCACTGACTGGCTGAGGCACCTCAGTGGGAGGCCCGGGGAACCCACAAGCCTCTGCTCTTCTCTGGTACTCCTGCAGCAGTTTTCCAGCCCACTGAGCATGTGCCTCCATGGCTCCACTGTGGCGTTCCCAGTGTCGACAACCATCAGCTGTGCAAGAACAGTTAAAAGAGAAAAAAAATGTGATTGACAATTAGTCTTAGCTTTTATTTTAAAAAATTATCATTTATAGTTGCCTGCAAATGATAACACCGAATGAGTTAAGAAAAAAATAGGGGGAAAAAAACAATCCAGTAATTATTAATACTGGATTGGTTAAATGTCTGAATCAAGAGATAATATTGAGGCAGTAAAAACACTAAACGCAAACTTAAACCAACTCATATTTAACTTTAAAATATTCTACAAAAAACATCTCTCTTTTGTTCTCATGCATTATTGTTTTTCATCAAATCCTTCTTATTACTGACAAATATTAGGAACATCTGCAGCCACGGAGAAATTTGTAGGATTAGCAACTACTCAGTTCTAAATCCAAGTACTTAATCAATAAAAACTTTGAGCTGAAGATGGAATAAAAGATTGCAGTATTACCGCCTTCCTATCTGTTAAACCAATAGCCTCTAGAAGGGCTAAAAGGTCTAAATATAGAATAGGAGACTATTAGACTAAATGCATTGAAATATTAAAGCAAATTACTAAATTATATGCCATTATTCTATAATGTATCATGTGAAATTGAAGGGAAAACCATGAAAATAAATCATTTTGGGAGTTAAGTTCACATCTTGATGAAACAGAAGAAGAAAAGAGTCTGAAAACATTTACAAGCCAAATCATGGATTATGTTTAAAAAAAAACACCATGTAGAGCTCAGTTTATTTGACCTTAATTGGCTCGCAGGGCAACTCTGCTGTTCAACACTTGAGAGATTACAGGGTACAAAGGTTCAGGCCACTGCATTAGTCTGCTTGAATAGAACCCTTTAAACAGCAAATGAAGCAATGTCGCAGTGGGAGAAGTACTCAGCCTCAGGGTAAACTTTAGTTAAAATCCACCCAGGAAAAGAAAATAAACTTTCATCATACTTACCAGGTCTGTGGACAGGGTAGAAGTCAAAGCCCAGCTTCCTGAAGGTCAGCTGCATGGCACCCTGCAAGCCCGATGGGAGAGGCTCGTCTGTGCGACATAACACGAAAGACTTTTGAAACCAGCTCAACAACAATTATCCTTCAAATGCTGAACAATTTACCAGGTTTAAGGGATTACTTTGAAAACAAAAGCTGAATCTTATCTTCGAATAAATAACCAGGGCTGTGGAACTCAAAGAACAAGAAAAACAAGCTACATAATTACTGTTACATGGTGATTTATTTCCATCTAACCTTCATCCATTGATGAACTGTCATTGCATATGTGTAAATCCAAGCGTGATATAAAGGTGTGGTAGGAAGACTCCTTGACATCAAAGAGATCGAAATATTGACTTATATCGGTAGGGGTGCCTGTAGATGAAGGTGGTGGTTCTGTCCATAGGCTATGGATGCCAGGAGAAGGCGGAGCAGTCTAAACCCACATAAAAAAAAATACTTTGATGATTACAAGGAAAAATACAGTTGCTGTTATCATGCAAAATAAATAAGATAGCACAACAAAATCAAGCTGTGTTCAAAAGTATATTCAATAATCATGAGTAAACACTGGTAAGTTTTGACAGCCCCCAGTTCCAATAAATAAGAGTATGTTGAAGGCAAGACCTGCAAGGATTCAGCAGTCATGTTTTTCCTCTGCTGGGTAGACTTCTCCATGGCTTCGCTGAGGGATTTGGCATAGTGAATGATAGCTTTGAGCTGAGAGTCTGTCAGCACCCACAACAGGTCGTCCAGAATGAAAAGCAGCTTGGAGGCCAGCACATTACAGTCCTTTATCTAGACAGAATAATGGCGTTTGAGGGACTAGTGGCAAAAATCATATTCAACATCCAATCATGTGTAAAATAAAGTGCTGTCTTTTCCACAGTTTTACAAATCACTACATCATTAAAAAAAAACATTTGGTCATTACTAGATCTGGAGGGAACTACAACCTCAGATTAGCAACAAATGATGAAATAACTATCATTTTTTAATTAGCAAGTACATCCTTAGTGCTTCCAACAGACTTAAGTAGCAGCAAGTGTGACCACAACTATAAAAGAAGAGGTTTTGGCAGTGTATTGGTCTCAACTATTTTGTCTTTAGCACTGAATGCAATGCCAAAGAGGAAAGACATCAACAATAATCTCAGAGAAGAAAATTTCACTGCACAGCAATCAAAGAACAGGGGTAGAGGGTCATTTCCAAATATTCTGGAGTCCATTTTAATAATAACGTTATTAACACCTTAAGGGGAATTATTCAGTATAATGTAAGCGAAAACACATACCAGTGCATTTAGAAAAGGACAAAACAAGTATGCCTTTTAGGAAGGAATATCAGGAGAAATCATTTTCTGTTTAGAAACAATATGGCTTAGGTTTGCAAAGCTGTATATAAAATCAACCACAAGACATCTGAAACAATATAAAAGCTAGATCAAAGTGGTTATGTTTAACCATAATTTACAGCAAAAGAAGATTTGGTGAAAAAAAACATAGATTATCACTGCATACCAAATATGAAGCAGTGGTATTAGGTTTTCAGCTTGTTTACATCCACATAACACAAGAGGTCTGGCATCACTGAGCTGAGCGTGAATTTTTCTATAAACCTAAGTATTCTTGAGTCAAATTTGAGGACATCTGTTTGACAGCTAAAGCTTGCTGAAATTAAGACATGTAACAAGTCAGTGATCCTCAGCATGGCAGCAAATCTAAAAACAATTAGATGAAACAAGAAAGGTGCTAAAATGACCAAGTCAAAGTCTGAATGAAATAGTGTGGCAGAGCCCTGCACATATATTAAATACCACAAATTTAAAGAAACTTAAATATAATTGCAAAAAAGTGCACCAGAATTCCTCCACAACATAGTGAGACAGATAACCTCACACAGTCAACAACTGCTACAAGTTATTACTTGTAAAGGGAGTTCCTTTAACTGAACGATAGTGTGATATAGTATGTGTTATTGTTCATTTGAAGGTGCATTAAACAAATTTTAAGAAAAATTATCTTTAAACTCTGTAACAGATATGCTTGAGAACAGTTCAAATATAGTCTTACCCTGCGTTTTAGAGCAATACGAATGCGCCCCTGGTTAGTGATGAGACGTAATGGGGTGCTGCCGAGGTCCTGGTCATTGCTCTCAATGGCATCTGCCTCAATTCTTAGACTCTGCCAGTTAATTTCTTTGAAAGTCAGCACCTAAATTTAAAAAAATAACCATATCAAACTATGACAAACAACATGACAAGGCAAGCATCCTGTTTGCACAGTCATATTAAGTCACAGAGAGAGGAAACAACAGACCAACTTTTTCTTATAAATGGATAACAAACTCTCACTCTGAGAGGTAGTTCGTCTTAAAATAGCCACTGCATTTCATGAAAACATCTGACTTGATTAAATGATTTACTGCAGGTTTAATAAGCACACTTTGGCGTCTGTGGTAGAACGCTGTCATCAGTTTGGCATTACACGGCTATCAGACAGAAGAGCTCAACACTCTGTGAGAGGGAAAATAAAGGTATGCTGCAATGTGGCCTACCTCTCCTCTCTTGGGATCGGTGATGCGGGTGTAGCGAAGGTCACTGCGCTGCCATTTGGGGTTGAGGCTGTTGCCCTGCAACTGCCACAGCTCAAACGAGGCATGGAAGGCACGAGCATGCACCTTGATGGTAATGGAGTTGATCCTGACAGACATGCCTTCTACCACTTTCTCAGCAAAGCCATATTCACTGTTTATAAAACATAAAAACAAACAAACAAAAAAAAAAAGTAGACATGGGAAACGGAACAGTATTCGAGATCTCATATTTTGTCTCAACGAAAGATTTTTGATGACTTACCTCTGGCCTGCTGTTATAGCAATTGGAGAGGGGCCATTGGGTGGGCGGGGCTCTTCACATGTCCTCATCTCAACCTCGACCTTATCTAAAAACTACACAACAGAAGGAACATTCAGGAAACACTACACACACAATTTGGCGACTGTGAATCAGAAATAAACATTCACCAATGATATGGAGCACAAAGTATAGAACCAGTAAAATAAACAATTAAATATTGAAAGAGATTACAGCTGGACTCAGAATGAGCATTTTTTAGATTATTATTATCACTACCAAGACAATGAAAATTGTTAGTGTCAATAAAATGTGACAAAACTCTGCAGAAGGGCCACTATGACATCATTCTTACCAGGCAGATGGGGCTTGTTTTCAACTTTGTCCATTGTATCTGAAAAGACAGCAGAATCGTCACTGTCACTCACAAATACTTGCCACAGAAGTCGGCACCATTTATCAGTTTGACACACTGAACACCAAGCTTCTGCTACATGACACATCTACCCAGGAAAAGTAACCTAAGAAAATATATCATCTAAGCTTTTTTATTGGAGCTGAACCTGATAAGACTTTATTCACCGATGTCACAGCACGTGTGACGGACAGTCAGGGTCACATTAGTCTAGAAAACATAATGCTTTAATTTCAAATTACCTTCCTATGACCTGACCATAATGTTTTTGTTGGACCCCGAGCCACTCTGACAAGCATGTCATAAAAATTCACCATGATTACGTAAATCTGAAATTTTCAAAATGAGTCAAGACACAGTGCAATGATCACTAAACTCAAAACACAGAGCACAGTCAGAGCGAAAACATCGAGCACATCTTTTGTTGATGGCAACAGAGTTGTGTCACGCAATTCAGGAAATTCACTCTCACATACAATTTCAAAATTTCCTGCATTTTACCACCTGTGTGGCCAGATATATGTCTAACATCTGCTGACTTTCAGAATATTTGTGATGCTCCATGCTTGCTGAGCTAAACGCTGTGTTCTCCAGTAGACAAATCATCTCAGCATAAGCAGGTGGATATAATGTGTTGCAAAGCAGAATAGTAATGAAGTCACATCCTGTCCAAAAGTACCAGAACTCTGGCTTCCTAGTCCCATAAATTCACTCCTTCATGAATCTTCTCCAAACAACAGCCAAGCTGTTTGACTAGAAGGTATCGTGTTTCCAACATTTGTCTTGCTAGCCTTCTATTATTTACAAAAAAAATAAGAGTTTAAAACAAAGTATCATCAATACTGATGAGAATTTTACTACATTTTTTAAACAAAAACAGCTCAACAAACCACAACAATCAAAAAAGAGCAAGGTTGAAAAAAAAGACACCTTCAAAGAGGGAGGGTATAAAATAACAGTATTTCTGATCAAAATAACAACCTTAATTTCATGATAATTACAAGACGGCTGATAGGACATTGAGGAAAGAAAAAAGTTTTACTCAGAGGTAGTAAAGACGCTGTTAAATCACAAAATCACTGTTAACATAAAGGTTTAAAAACAGATATACAGCTGTATTATGATGGACTAACATAAACATGGTCAAGATTATTACTGGAAATTCTGTAAAATTTCTCTATTTATTAACTAACACCTTGCATACAGTCAGTTAGATGATGTAGAGAAAGCAAGACAGTTACTAAAACACTGGAAAATCTATGCTTTCCACTCTCAAGCTAGATTTTAGGTAAAATCCAAGAAAAACTGATTTGTCAGATGTGGTATTATAGGGGTTGCTTGAGAATACAAACCAGCCAGCCTGACAGCTGAGTGCACATCAGCCAGTATATCAGAGGATCACACTAGCCCCTGGCCTTTTGTGTCCCTCTGAATCATGGTCTGCCTGTCCTTTATCAGCGGTCTGAAGAATCATAACATTCACAGCAGAGCCCCCAGCACTGCTTATCTTTGTGACACTGCCACTGCTGATTTCTCCTACACTTGTTTGCTGTCTAAAGCAAGTCCTGTGCCTCTTAAAAAATAACATTTTAGTTCATTTTGAAAATGAACTATAGCAGAAGTGAGAAAAGGTACGTGGATAATATGTAACAACTCAGTGCATCGATTGCCTTTACTGACGGGAGAGTCACCCTGTTAAACAAGCTTCCCAATCAGGTTAGACGACTCATTAATGACATACCCTGATGGCAGCCTTGTTGCAGTAGACACGAGTGACAGCCAGCCAGGTAGGCAGATCCAGCATGTTCTGAAGAACCTCTTCGTCAAGCTCCAGATTGGACAACTGCCCTTCTCCTTTCAGTGTACTCAGGTTGATCTTGTCAGGGGACAGGTTCTTGGTGAACCTGATGAGAAAAAAGTTAAAAAACAAAAAACAATAATAATAATACTTCCATCCATCCATTTTCTATACCCACTGAATCCAATTACTGGGTCACGGGGGTCTGCTGGAGCCAATCCCAGCCCATTGCAGGCAAGAGGCAGGGACACACCCTGGACAGGTCACCAGTCCATCGCAGAGCCACATACAGAGATTAACAACCCTGCACGCCTACGGGTAATTTAGAATTCTCAATCAACCCTCTACACATCTTTTTAGACTGTGGGAGGACACCGGAGTACCCGGAGAAAACCTACGCAAGCACGGGGAGAACATGCAAACTCCAAACAGAAAGACTCCTTGATCAACTCCTGGACAGGAGTTGAACCAGGAACCTTCTTGCTGTGAGGCAACAGTGCTAACCACTAAACCACCGTGGTGCCCCATAATAATACGTAAAGATTAATTAGATTAATTTGTACAACCCCCATGGCCTTGTCCTATTCAGGGTTATAGGGGTGCTACTATCACAGCTATCATCAGTGAAGTATACCTTGGACAGGTCACCAGCCCATCAAAGGGCCACATAAAGACAAACAAACATGAGCACTCATGCTCACAAGTCGAATTTGTATAATATCTCAACCTAATACATGTTTTGGGAGAAAAGAGAGAAGGTTCGTATGAGTTTTATAAGGGCAATGCTAACATCCATCACTAATTTGGAGAACAGAAATACCACAAAAGGAATTATGAAGCCCATTTGTATTTAAGGTAGTGCAACTGAATAAGTCACCATGAGAAGCCACGACCTTCCCCATAAGAGAGATGGCAACTTCAGAAATGCTGATGGAGTGAGCTCCAAGAGACGGGAACAGACTACAAAACCACACTGGATAACTATGACAGCAAACAGATCTAATTGATTAGTTATGTACTTTGGTTTCATGTGCAACCCCTAACTGAACACCACCATGAAAAACTTCTGTGACATTGCAGACAAGAGACACCAGTGAAAATGTAGTAGATCAAACTGATCTACGAAGTGTAGCTCACAGTTAAGATAAGATTAGTTCAACTGCAAAACTAAATAACACAATCAGGACAAAATTATCAGCTCTGCTATGGCACTACTTCTGAAAAATCTGACATGGAAGTCAAAGTTTAAGGTTCCCTTTTCTGCCAGGGAAAAAATTAACAGCTCAGCTTTTGGTGTACACAAATCTTACTTTAATGCTTTTCCTGAAATAAACATTTAATGCATTGCACAGGTCATTAATGAATAAAGACTAAATTGTTAACACTTACTGATTTATTGTGTACTTCAAGTGTTTTGAATCTGACAGATAAACATTGATGGTCAAATATATGCAATATTTACACTAACTTTAGTTTGACAATTATAGGGTGGTTATTTTTGTGGACTTAAAAGATGCTATTTGCTACAGTTAGAGTGGTCTTATGTGTATAAATATTCAGTAACTCTTTCATAATGGTGTTATTCCACAAACCTATTTATTTTCTCAAATAAACAAGATCAAAACTGTTCTTGAACAATGAACAAAAAAATAGACTTACAAATTTCTGATACTGATTTTAATCTGACAATCTCTAAGCAACTAAAGATATCATTTTGAATTTTCTCTATTACAGACAAAAAATGGGACCTGGGTATTTACAGCAAACTTCAATTCAACAATACTTAATAAATCAATAACAGAACAGAGTGACGAATTAAAACGTGTAAAAGGTATGGCTCTTAAGTGAAGGATAAAACATCATTTTAGAGATGCTTAATCATTTTCTATCAAGCTGTGGTCAACAACACCAGTGTCCTTGTCTACCTTCAGTCGTGTCGACTTAGTTGTTTCTACTACAAAAAAAAAGTCATGCTTAGGCAAGAGACATAAGGACAACAGTCAAAAAGACTGTAAATGAGCAAAAATCTGTTTCCCAAGATTCTGATCAACTTTAGCCCAAAATATCTGCTGTCTGAAAAAGAACATTTCAACATTGCTCTCCAACCCATATTACATAGCAAAATACTCAAAACAAGTTAGAATTGGGAAATTAGGTTACATTGCACAAAAAAATATCAGACTCTACGTCTACTAAGATGTAGCTTTACATACAGAAAATATAAAACTACATTAGATGCAGAGAAGACTCTGATCTTGAATACTAAGGATTGGTGCCCTTACAGTCTGCAAAAGAGCTATGAATGCAATGATACTTGTGACAGCAAACAGTGTCATTACCCAATTTATTCATATGAGTCTAATGGGATGGTCATCTTCACATATGATATAGCTGCTGTAAACAGAAAAAAATTAACATCTTAATTTTGATTGTTTCTGTTGTTCAAAAAATGTTCATCAGTCAGGAGACATCGTTTGAAGGACAATGCACCTGAGTTCAATAAAAAAACAAGACATATGTTCACTAAAAGTCAGAGAAATCACTGTCATTCACTACGGATCAATCGACAGATGAGTATAGAGATGTTATTTAAAACATAAGCTTTTTTTCATGTTACCGTTCAAAATCACTCATATTTAGGGCCCTGACCACAAGGGAAAAAAGGAGGCAAAATAATCTATGTGGTGTGTGGTACAGACGGAGTCAATAGGTCCGATAAAAACGTCACTATCAAGATTAGTCTGGGAAAGTACTGTTGTCGTGCAGGTTGAGGTGTCTGCTGCGTCCGCTGTCCCAGTTAAGTCTCCCAGCAGTCTAATTTTAATGCTGTCGGCGGCTCCCAAACAGTAACGAATGCGAAAATAAAAATTACACAGCAAGATGACAAAACGCTGCCAACTGACGTTTGCTGTGTTGTAAGAGGCAACGTTAAAAATCATCACCTATGACGGGCTAACTGGCTAACGCAATACCAAACACTTACCTTGACAAATGTTTCAGGATTTGCTTTTTAATAATCCCCGCCATTTCTGCTAGTGTCTGGGTCAGCGGCCTTTTTGCTCTAATGAATATAGACTAGCTCACAGGTACCTCTAAAGTGCATATACCACTAGCCTTGTGCATCTTGTTAGCAGCTGTTATCTCGCTAAACGATGGCCAGCAGCTAAACCCCCCCTTCTGCAGCTCACAGGCGCGCGCCAGAAGACACGGCTCTAGCTTGAGCGAGAGCGAGGAAAGACGTCACTACGACTATAGGATGCCACCTACTGGATAAATAATGTAACTGATCGCAAGCCTTTACGCCTTCATCGGCCCCGAATTATTCGTAAATTAAAAAAAACTAACACTTAGTGCATCCCTGGAAATATATCTGTGTGCACTTTCCTGTTTTTAAACAATGTTATGAAGAAAGTAAGTGTCTCCACATATATTCTTCCTCACTTTTTTATTCGAAGTTTTGTAAATTAATTGATAATTAGTGTATTATGTGATTATGTGTCTATTTGTCAAGAGTAACAGTTTAATACAGTTGTAGTCACCTAATACAAACAGAATCTAATTTTAAGGAGAGCTGGTTAGTTTCTCCTCCATACTGTGGGTTTCATGTGTTTTGTTGCTTATGAGAATAACAGGATGCGTGCACATCCACACATCCAGGGTGCTAAGCCATGGTTGACAATCGTGAGGTTGTCAAGATGCATATCGTCACTTTTAAATTACTACTAAGTTACTTCTATAATGGCACAACTCAGAGTTTTCGTATATACTTATAGAAAAGATAGGCTAGCAGTATTTCTGAATGAAAAGATATAGCAGAGGTATACTAGAAAAACAATACAGTTACAATTGATTGGGTAAATAATATTAATAACATCGTTGAGGTTATTGATATCAGCGTTAACATTGCTGATATGGAGGAAAACTAAGAGCACGCGAGAATACTATTGCATTATTATAACGCATTAATATATATATATATATATATATATATATATATATATATATATATATATATATATATATATATATATATATAT
>JAOWBL010000022.1:13377149-13393848 GCA_028564865.1 Zenarchopterus dispar
CTTCTCTCTTTCACTATTCCAGAAATTAGATGGCATGAACATTTCCAACATAATTAAGGCTATTTCTACTTAGGTGAGGAGTAGAATAAGACTGAAAAACAATGGGCTTTTCTGCCCTGTAAGATGAAAAGAACCTGCAGAGGACAAAGGAGAGATATGCTGGATATATGTATGATGCAGAAGAACAACCCTGTTTGTAAAAGTAGCTGGAAAGTTGTCTAAAATGTAAATAAAACAGACCATAAAAGTGATAGTTTTGGAAATATACTCAAAACCTGACTGAACAAAAATAAGTTTTCATGCCTTGATATTTATTTCCTAATATAATTATTTTCAGAAAGACCAACAGCGCACTGTTAAGCCAAAACGAATCTAGCTATGACACTCCAATTCCTTTTGGAGAAAATGTTTTAGTTTAATAATTCATTAAAAAAGTTAACACCTCTTCACCTTTTTTTTCAAGTTAAAGACAGGTTCTAGTACTGCACCTAATTGCACTTTCTTATTTTAGTTTTCATAAGTTAATCCATGCTGCCATTACTTATAACATTTCATGCCCTTTCAAAGAGGTTGTGAATAAAAATGTCAACACCCCCCAATACGTATTCATTTTATATCCCTATTTCTGTATTTATATACTAGATATGTATTACTAAAATAAAAAAAAAAGTGTATTTTTTTTACTAAAGATTAAGATATGGGGAGTCCAGATATATATATAAAAAAATCACACACACAGAAACACTTTCTCTTTTTTTTTCAGCAAATTTGTTTCCCTTTCGAACCAATAATATCGCAATATTGACACCATCACAGCAAATTTGATTTGGGTTTTCTTAATACTATCATCATTATTATCTGTAATCATAATCATCTTTATGCATATTTAAATGAACCTCTTACATCAAGATGAACAGGCACTACACCAGTTAGGAGATAAAAGTACATCACTAACTATGAACAAACATCTTCTAGACTGCTAATACAGGGTTTCCTCAACGTGAGCTGCTGTCCCCCCGTGTGCATAAGGAAGAGATCAAAAAAAAAAAAAAAAAGCATTTACATTTACACCTTTTTACTGCCTCAACATGGTTAGGTCTCATTTTCAACTCAACACAGTTGTACAGTTACAATACAATATAATCTTTAAATTACATCATCATATACAAATCTGACAGCGTGGGATAACGTCACGCTTTTATGTTACACCGACAATTCCATTGCAATAAAATTATACGATATGGTACCTATTACTTAATGTTTTCCATTGCTGAAATTTAATGAAACACATTTACATGTATAACACTACATTTCATCTTAATAGTCAATCGCTTGCATTTTTTTTATTTATTCACTTTTTTTTTTTTTTTTTTTTTACAATTTTTCTGTTACATTTACACAACTCATACACACTGGATGATGATGTTTTACCCCAAAATAATAATAACCTGGTCATATAGGTAATGCATTCGAGCCTTTGTGTTTTGTGTGTCTTGTGTGTCTAACACCTGCGTGATTGCATATGTGTGTAGTTGTGCGTGTATGTGCATCAAGGATGTGGGACAGTTTAATGATAGGAGTCCTTTTTGCTATGCTGGACAGCTTTACTCTAAGACACAACTTGTGAGCTGGTGATGTGTTACTCCTCACGATGCAAGACCTAAACTTCTCAAGTCTGGTTTCAGACAGAGAGCTAAACACATCTGACCGTTGCTGGTCCCGAAATTTTTTATAAATTCAGGACAACTAAGTTATCAAAAGGATTTTTCACATCTAATCAGAGATTTAAGTGCAACTTTTATTAAGATAAGTCACAAATCAACATTGGAGGAATTCAATTCCTGCTTTTAATTGAATTTCCGGAGAGCAAATCAAATGTCAAAAACAATGATGTGATGCACTGTGTAAGGGTCATCTTCTATGCAGTCCACCACTGGTGATGTGTATTCCCTGTGTATTGCAGACAAATGAAGGTTGGGTGGACTTGGAAGCAAACTACGAGCACACAGAAGCTGTTTCACATGTGATATGTGAAATTAGTGCATGGACAGAAAACATGATGGTACAGGGTCATTCTTTGGCTCAGCAGGGTAACAGGCTGCATAACTAGTGCATTTTGGTTGGTAGGGCTTCTAATGACAGCAGAGAACAATGTTTCAACAACATGCCCTCTTTCAAGCCCAGTCACTAGTACATTCATGTCCTGTTGGAGAGGTCCAATCTTCAGACACCAGCCTGTTGTGCAGTAACACATCGACATGCCTCCATCGGCCCTTCGGCTCTGGAAGAAGAGTCCCAGGCACAAGCATTGTTATAAACGCTTTCAATGACAAGCTCAAGATGACTTCGTCTGTCTTCACTTTTATGGAATGTGTCACCTTCTTTCTAGCAGAAGTAAATTAAAACAAGGCCTGATTTCTTGCACAGTGAATACAAGCTTCTGCAGAAAGTGTAAATCCTTTCCATGGTTCTGCATGAGGATGATGTCATCAAAGGATTTACAATGCTTAAAAGAAAGACTAACTTAAAAAAAAGAAAAGAAAATCAGTTCATCAAGAAGCTTTCTCTTGTGAAATCAGAGGCATGTGCATGTCCAGAAGCATGTAATGCTGCATTTGTAGTTGAAATGTTGCATCGGGTTGCAGCCCGTGGAGGCTGCAGGGTTCAGGGAATGCAAGTCTTTGCATAGCGCATGCTGCTATGCAAGTTCAAAAACGATTTAAAACACATAGCACGGCACACACTGGAAAAGAAGCTGGACCAAATCACAAAGAAAATGAAAAGAAAACAAAAGAGAGAGAGAGAATACTGTCTGTGGTACTTTTAACACTACACGGCATTCCTGGTTTAAGAACGACATACACAGCATTTAAAATGCTACACAAAATGGCATCACACTGTATATACACAATGCAGGTTAGAGAAGCTCATCTTTATCCATTGGGTAGAACTGATTACATTATCCTCCCTTTTACACAAGAGAACACACTGCAGAACGCTGCAAGTTTTAATAAGCTGCATTATATATTAAATACAGCTACACAGAGAAGCAATGTGTTCCTGCACTGTTGTGATGTTATAGTTGAATGTGTATATACTGGTATAACTGCTGCTCCTATGTGAATGTATAAGTCCACCCACCCCAAATGCTGGATTAAATATGTTATACTGATATATTGTCTTTAAGGTTACTAAGTTTTATGTAGGCAAGACTGCTTGGCGCATCTGTTGGGCAAAGGATGTGTTGCTCGTAAGTCTCTGGCTATGTGCGGTGCAGTTGGGCGGGACAGTTCAAGCTGCCTCCAGTGGCATGTCCTTGTCCAGTTATCTGACTAGATCGGCTCGACGTAATTGGCTGGGTACAGTCCCTCTCGGCCGTTGTCCAATCGACCTCTACACCAGCCTTGCTCATCTTCATCCTCGGTCTTGGTCAGTTCATCACCTGCGAAGGAAATAACATTCTTTTATTCAACACAGTTGTGGAGACATTATTTACAAGGGTGATACCTTGTTTCGGTTCATTTATATGTAATAATCTTTAGATTTTATGTAATGAAGGATATACAGTATGGTTTTTGTGTAGTTTTTAAGTTTGTTAGTGTTTCGATTCTACATATTTTTATTCAGGCAGAGGAATAGTTCAGTGAGTTTGGATATATATTTCTTCTCTTTGTTGTTGTCAAAGGAATAGAAGAAGAGTCTAAAATGAACTAAATCTTCTCAGCAGCAGCTCGAAAAATCCTTAAACCAGACACTTTAACTTGCTCCTGGATTTATGTTGGAAAATGTTGCCTGCAAAAATTAGATATATGTAAAGCTTTACAAAACTGTACCGTCATGCTCTGTGCGAAAACAAGCTACAACTTTTTAAATTAAAATTTATTTATTTTCTTTCAAATTCTATTCAAATTCTGTGAGCTCTAAATGTTATTCTAAATATTCTTAATCCTGTTGCCTTCTGTTGTTGTTGGATCAATTTGACCGGTTTTCCAAAGTTAATGTGTCCTAACTTTGGTTTTCTTCCATATAATAGCCTGAAAATTACCTGGATGGTTCCATACTATGCTCTTTGCAAGTAAAATTAATTATGACTAAATTATCTGTGTTTTAAAAATGTGTCTCTAAAAATGTGTGACACAGAATGGTGTGATCATGTTTCACTTTATGCGTTATAAACGGTCGAACCAGAGGGGTCAATTTGACATGGGAGGACAACAGGTGGGACTATTTGCTGCATTTAAAAATACTGAAATCATTTTAAAGCAATATCTTGACTAAACTTTGTCAAATACTTGTCTGTGGTATTTCATCTACTTGTGTGCCTCTGATAATAACCTTGGTGAAAATAATTCAGAATTTCTGTTTTTTTTACTCAAAAATTAGGTATAATTTTATGTAAATTAGGTCTGTCATACGATATATTACAAAAATAAATGTAAAATAAATATTAATATGTTGGAAACAAGTTCACTAAAAAGGAGAAACAAAAAAAAAATGGTTATCATTTTATAACTTATGATTTATAAGCAGTAAAAACAGACCGTGTAAATTTGACCCGAAAGGACAAAAGAATAGTAAATGGGAAGCCAGTACGAGGGTTAAGAGTCTGTGTTTTGACGCTGCCTTGAATAAAATGCAGTGAGATCATTTCTTCTGTTGTTTCTGTTTGGTAAAAAGTTGTAAAAGCTATGGAGACTCGAGCATAATATCAACAACTTATAGAATATACATAAACTCCCTGCGGTTTCACATGCAATAAGCCTCCTAAACAAACAAACGCAACAAAAACAAGTCGCTTCTGTGTCCTCAGTGTCAGGTGCAAGCCAGCATTTGAGCAGATTTCCTTTTTCCTTCTAAGTTTACCCTGATGGGTAGCTTAATGCTATGTTCAAAAAGTTCTAAATTTTGTTTTAAAAATGTGTTTTCACTGGCACCAAGAGGCTGTACCACAAAGCCAGATAAGTGGGTCGGTGACTTCTGTTTAATCTAAAGTCACAAACATGACTCTTTTAATCTGGCTGGATCACCATAGCAACTTTTGCTTGACTCATCACCTGCTCAGGAGAAGGTTATGTTTAGAGATTAAACTGACTCTAAAATAGCTGTGTCTAAAATGATGCAGAATGACTGACAGAAATTCAAAAATTCAGCTGTCATCGTAAGTGTAAGTCAGTGCACATACATGCTGATTTGATTTTCATAACTGAATCTATTAGACAGACTCGTTGGTCCTGCAGGTACTTTAACTTGAACCAAGAATCAACCGGTTTTGACCAGCAACTCACAATCAGTTAACTTGTGACAGAAAACTCTGAGTTGAGGGAAAGCATCAGCTATTCAAACCTGCTAAAGTGTAAGTTATGAACCAAAGTAGCTGTACATTTATAAAGATAGGCTGTCTGTGTCATGTTGCTATGGGAACCATGACAGCAGAACAGGATACATTTTAATACTACATTTTTACCCTCTCTACCAACATGTTTGGTCTAAAATTACTCCTTAAACTTAATAAATTATGCAGCATATATTGGAAAGTAATTAAGTACATTGAAAAATATTTAATATTTCTGTTGTTTGCTCTTTCTGTGTTGCCTCTTGGCTAGGAGGTCACTGTACATTGGCTCTCAATTGGATAAATAAAGCTTACTTTTTATCTTTATAAACCCTTATTAGTCCCGCAGTGGGGAAATTGCATAGTCCTCTGCTTTTTAACCCATCACTAGTGAGCAGTGGGCTACTACAGTGCCCAGGGAGCAGTTAGGGTTTGAGGCCTTTGCTCAACGGCCCACAGTGGCTCACCTCTGTTAACCTGGGGGATTGACCAGAGTTCTCTGCGCCCAAGCCCACCTCTGTAACCACTAGGGTACCACTTCCCCCTTATTTTATTTTATTTTATTTTTATAAACCCTTATTAGTTAAATGCAATAAAATAAAAATTCATCCACTCAGTAATTTTCCATATCCACTTTAAAGTGCTGAGATGCAGGGCACATGCCAGACAGATCATCAGTCCATCACAGTCTCACACAGTTTAATCAATCAAATTCAAATCATTCAATGTTTTTTAGGACAGTGTAAGAAAACATTTGCACTTTTGTGCTTTCCCTCTGGTGTTTGAATTGCAGCAGTATATTTAGGCTGTTATTGGTTCATGAGTTTCATATTCTTCACAGATTTGCATTCAGACAATCAACTGTTTTTATGAATGAAGCTCCAGAAGAAAGGTGAATTTTCGGTGAAAGAACTTGGCCCCTTTTCATGTAAACGCACAAGTCAAATTTTATTCCTCAAGTGTTAAGCTAATCATGGCAAAACTGTGCCATCACAGAGTAACTCCAATCTGGTGCAGCTGGAGAAGGCCTGCAAGCTTTTAATGCAAAAAGTTGAACAGAATTTTACATTTAGTTAAATGCAACTCATATTACTTATTTCAAATGCCAACATAATTTAAGATTTTTATGTCTTTGTTGTTGTTGTTTTTGTCCTTATAGGTGTTAGAATAATGTAAAGACTTTCAGCCAACTGAATAGCTGGAAATGGCCATAGACAGATAAATGGATTTGCAAAAGTTGAAAAATATGAAGATCCACAGCTGTCATTTCCTTAACAGTTAATTCCTGAGTGCATTTAAATTACTATTCATGCCAATGCCTGGAACTGTTAAAGTACTTTTCTGGACTATTCCTCAAACAGCTTGAGTTAAGTGGTGGTAGTTGCCTGCAATTTGTTTTCCATGTAGCTATTACTGCCTGATCACTGCTATTTACTACTGATGAAGGCAGCTTAAAAATGGAAATTAGAACAGAGTTGTTGCTTTTGACCATCTGCATCATATGCTATGTATGCTACAGCAAGCCATTGTGTTGTCAGTCTGCACAACAACAGCCACCATCAGGTGTCTATGGACAATTACCTGCTTTGAAGGAGAGCTCATCCTGTTCCTGGCCATCATAGTCATACAGGGCACGCACGCGGACACCTTTTCCAGTGCTGGAGTCATCTTCAAATGAATTCCCATTGCCACCGTTCTCATTGCCAGAGTATGCAGTGGGCTGCTCATCATCAGACCACTCAGCCGAATAAGCTTGGTTTTTGTCATAGCTGCTCACACTGGTGAACAAAGAAAATGCAGTGAATTGACAACAAATATTTAAAATGAAATAATTCTACTCACACTTGCTGAAATGAAATAAAATATACAAATTTATTGCAGTTTCTTGCTAAACATTATTTAAAACATAATGTCATGATTATATAGTATTTGCCTAAATATAATACGGCATAAGAGACCGTAAACAACAGATTAGTTGAACTAACCTGCTACGGTCACCAGGTGGCGCCACATGGTCAGTGCTTGGAGTGGGTGGGGCTCCATCAGGTTTCTTCTTCTTTGGAGGAGCAGCGGCTTGGTCTGGATTGTACTCCTGATGAGGATGGTGTGAAAATAAAACATGAGAGAGGAATAAAATTTGTTAAATTTAATTTACAAAACAAAAAAACAAAAAACAGGTTTAAAATTTGTTGTAAGGTTTGATGCTCTGCCTCAAATGCAGGCCAGTTCATGTGCATCCCTGGCCCATGGTTGTTGCTGAACCACTTCAGGTCCTCTTGCGTGTTTGCACCCAGGATCGTGCGCTCCAGTTCTCTGTATATTGTGGCATAGCTGGGAAGAGAGAAACAGAATCAAATACTGGGAATGAATGTGCTAAGAAGTGACGTGGGGATTGTGCCAATCTGGCAGCAGGACCAACGACAATGTAGCTCAAGTTCTGACCTGACAGAGATTCAGTGTTGGTCTTAAAACAAACAAACAAAAAAAAACTTGTTTCTTCTCAAGCTAGAACCCTCTTTTCTGCTGAAGCTGCAGCCCTTAAACAGCTCACTTCTACCTAAGTTTATGTTGTCACTGTTTTGCCAAATCAGAGCATTTTTTAAAAGAAAAATTCCCTTTGGCACCAAAGTTTTTGACCAAATCTTCAATTAATTAATGCAGTGCACCTCAGAGCTTGTGACAACATAATGGCTTATTGATTTTGTGCTGACATTAATCAGTTTGATGTGAACTGTAGTGACACAAGACAATTCCAACTAACTGATTGTAAATTTGTTTGTAGTGTGGTTATTTCAAGCTAAAATCTTTTATTTTTCTTTGTTAACTCTTAATCAATGTTAAATGTAACCCATTTGCATAATTATGACTAATTCACACAAAACAGATGACAAGTTGAAAACAGAAAAAAAAGCACAAGTCAGACTGTGAGACTGTGATGCATGCAAGATTAAAATGCAACAGATCCAGGTATAAAATCACATGAGGATGAAAGAAGATATTTTATATATCAAGCACTATTTAAAATGTACAAAATGTAAATATTCACTTTGAAAGTGGACTCATTGCTAACAAGCACACGCTCTTGTTTCCTAACCTGAAACAAGAGGGCAACTATTATGGTCCCTGATGCCTTTTTGACACCTCTTAAGTGACTCTGTTGTTAGGTAGACTAATTACAGCTGGCATTAAAAGTCCTTCCCACATCATCTGGGAGATATCCTGAAAGTTATAGGGTCGTTTCTGAACAAGCCACACGTGCACCTTGCTCACTAAATCTATGGAGTAAAATAGGGACTACCATTGCAAGCTGTAGTCCAAAACGCTGAAGTCCATCCATGGGACCAAAGTTACAGAAGAAGTCGATATGTCAATAGCTTTAACTACTACAACAGTGGTTGGGAAAATAAGGGAAGGGTCGATGCCAGCTGGTAGCAGCAACTGAACTTGAAAATGAACAAATTTCTCTCTGAACCATATTCAAAACGCCTCTCTTTAAATTTAACCAACCTTTGGTTTTCAGTGAGGTTAAGATGGCGTTTGATGTCCAGCAAGGCCTCCTTGAGAAAGGTCAGTCTCTTGACTTCATGCTGCTGGCACTGGTCAAACACCTGCTCCATGCTCTCCATGTACTGTGGAGTGCACTTGTTCAGCTCATCCAGAGACTTTTCATACTTCTCTTTTGCCTAACAAGGAAAACAGAAAACACACGTTTACCTGAACACTATGTGGAAAACAAACCTTTTGTTTGTTTCTGTTTTTTAGTGCGTGACTTCCTCATATTTTCCAACAGGTTAATTTACATGCTTCACCTCTAAATAAAAACAAAAAAAGTTTTATTTTAAAAAGATGATTGTTAGATACTTTAAAAATTAAAGTAACTGTCATAATTACATCTTATGTTACTATATGTTATGTCTATTTATTAATTTCCCTTTAGGAATGAATAAAGTATTTTTAATTGGAATTTGAATAAAACCCTAAAATCCCTGATATGCAGCATCTGGGAAAACAACCTGTGCCAGAATGATGACATTTTTCTTTTAAAAGAGATATATTTCTTGTATGTCAGTGTGTAACTAGATTGATCTGAAAGGAATCAGAACAATTCCTGCGCAGCATCATAGAAGTGTTCAGCGTCTGTACCTTCTGCATGTCCTGTTTGCATTTGTCCACTTTCTCATGGAGCTTCTTCTGCTGGTCTGGTGTGACAGAAGCTTCAGTCTTGCCATTGGCCTCTCGAGCTGCAGCCAACTTCTCCTCTTTGCAGGCCATATGGTAGGTTTTTTTAGCTGCCTCCATCTGCACGTCCAAAATGCAGACATTGTCAGCATCACACACACACAATCTGATTTGAAATAAAGGGACACAGCAGAGTCATTAAATGTTAGACATTGTGTTTGCTCTTCTAAAGCAACTGTGGTTGCTTTGGTTCAGATTGAGCTTATTCAAAGAAACTATTTGCTTTTCTGCATCATAAATTTCACCTAAGTTTTCACATACTGCTCACTGCTTTGAGTTCAGGTTTGTAATAAAACTCTGACTAAATAAGCTTTACATTAGTCTTCTCAGTCACCATAATCATGTCCAAAGTCCCTCACATAAGCACCTCTTAGTCTTAGACCAAAAAAGAATTGGTGCTGTTCTGGTACCAGGTCTGTTGGTTGTGAGCCAGATCTCCGGCTGCTGAAACCCAAAGAATTGGCTGGAGAATAAATTGGAAGAAAAGGAATTGCACTGCTTTGGTCAACATAGGGGAGTGGTCCGACATTCATGTCTTGAACATGGCTGTCTTGTTTACTCCAGGGACAAATGGGGTATTAAATATACCTGTGTCCCCTTCTCACCTCCTTGAGCTTCTTGGCCCATGGTTTCTGAGCCTTCTTGAAGCCTTCCTCTGCTTCTTTAGCCTCTTTGAATCCTCCGATCATTTGCTTGTGATATGCCTCCTTCTGCCAGTTCTTGACTTTTTCAACATCCTCGTTCAGCAGGTTGTTCTTCACATCTTGGTGCAGCTCGCTCACTTTCTCTGCTTCGGTCATCACAGCCAGCCAGGCTCTCTCCACCGAGCCGTACTGTGGGCCTGGAAGTGGCACAAAAGGATTCATTTTAATTCAAAAACATATGAACAGAACTGATCACCAGCTTCACAATGGAATTTTATGTGAACTATTACTTAAAATATAAAACTGCTATCATTCATTTTGTTTAGCTATGTTTTTCCTTTGAATTGAGAAGGGAACCTTTCTCAATGAGTTGTCTCCATCTCTTGGACCATGCAGTTAACTGATCACCATAGGCTTTTTCTATCTTGGCACGTTCCTGCAGGCAGCTCATAAGATCGTTGCAGAGTCGATGGCCGTCATCAAATCTTTTGACGGCACGTTTGTAGTTCCCCACCTACAAAGAGAGAGACAAATAAAAAGATTCACACAAACACATACACACACACATATAAATATATATGTATGCATGTGTACTAATTCTAATAAGTATAATTGAGAATGAATGAAAGTGATCAGATTTTCCTTTGTCTGAAGTCACAACTCCTCAAACCAGGATCAGGATTTCTTAGAGGACTTATAGGCTTGATTCTTCATGATGTAAACAAATAAAATGCCATCCTCTGTGAATAGCACACAAACTCAAAGATATGACACAACTGAGGCCAGTAAAAACAAAATATAATTTTTAAAAAAGCAGTTTCCATGTAAATTTGATGACTGAATGGTAGGGCATAAGGGACGTCTGGATGACATCACCACTATTGATATTTGAGCCAAAACGTCAATCAAACACAGAGCTCTACCTCCTCTCTGTCACCTGCAGCGCTCCCTGAGGAAATACACCTATCATGAACTCCCCCAATGTGGACTTTTTTATTAGAATGATTTAAACTGGTTTTATAAAGTTTTGAAACCCAGAAAAGGCAAAATTACAGCCATTTCAGTTCAGTAACAGTTTCTACATTTACTATGGAGCAGTACATATGAATTGTTGTTTATTTTTTTCTAAAATTTCAATCATGGAAAAAATTCTCTATATATTATTAATTCAAAGTGCAATTAATTGCATTTTGATGTAGTCTCAAGTTCTGAGATGATTTTGCCTTATTTTACGTGGTAATACGACATAATGAGCAAAACAAGCTGTTTTATTCTTTGGTATAAACTGATAAATGCTTTCTTAGAGTAATTTTCTCACTGATTAAAGTTTAAATCATCTTTTTAAGACTTTTCTTCTCAAAGCATAAAAATAATTTGAAACTATTTCCACCGTTTCTTGTGCTCCAATGCTGCATTTATTTCCCCACATTTAAAATCCAAGCAGGAACTAGAAATGACACTGAATGCTGCACCCCCATCTATGGATGCTTTCTGTCATCTTGCCACCTTAAGTGAGACTGCCTTAAAAACGCAGCGCCAAGCCGTGAGGCTCCTCCTCCTCAGTGCCTGCAGGGGGCGTGAGCTCATGGTGCATGATGCAGGGAGGGTAGTGGGGGAGGAGGGGGACGTACTCGTGCCTGTGCATGTGTAGTTATGCAATGACATGGGCTTGTGTTTGCATGGGTACGTGAGTGTGTACGCGTGTATATTTGTGCGCGCGCTGTGGCTGCTTTAATCCTCTTGAGTGGTGTAATGCAGTCAGACAGATTCTCAGGAATGGATGACGAGGTCCCGACAGAAATACTGCTGTGTGTGTGAGAGAGTAGGCTGTGAAGACCCAGTGCATCCATAGCATCACAAAGACAGAGCTCATGAAGTCTGACATGTTTGCAGGCCAGAGAGCTGCACTGTGATTGGTCATCAGCTTGCATGTGCTGCCACTGCTTCAGATGAAAGCTGCAGGGAGACTGAGAGACAGGTGTTTAACCGTATGACTTTTTGTCCTGTGTGACAGATTGCCAAGTCACACCAACAGCAACACCTAGGTGGACCTGTCCAATGTATGAAAACACACCTGAGCTCTGGTCTCTGCACCGCGGCTCTGGTTGTATGCAAAATAAGCCTTGCTGATGTCAAAACAGGGGAATTAAGCCTTCTTTTCTGGCATTTATAAATGATAAGCTGACCTTAGCTGGGTTTTTAGTGTACAGATGCTGTATGCAGGTGCAAGAGAAGAAGAGAGCTGCCTCAGAGTGGCTGATGACAGAGGTTCTTTGTCTGAGTCTCTGTAGCTGAGAGCCTTGACACAAAGAAGACTCTGTGCTGAGGGAACTCATTATCACTAATTTGGTGGGTTTAGCGTGCTCACACATATTTACTCACACACACTAACACACTCATATCTTGCATTCTTCAGAGGACATTGAATTTACTTATATAAATTCATGTATACTTGCTGCAACCAGTAATTACTACTTTGCTAACATAAAATCTAACCTTTGAAAAGCTCTGAATCTCAACTTGGGAGTTTTTATATTTGATGTGTTGCATCAAAAAATGATATAATCTTAAAGTGATAAGGAGTTTTATATTTTGTGGTTGGCAGCTAGCAATAGAAGAAAATGGTTATTTATTTAATGTACAGAATGTTCCTCTTATTTATAATTACAGTAAAAGATTAAAAAGATTAAGATCATACTAGGAATATACCATTCTTACTCTTTAATTTCACCTTTTTGATTATGTCCATGTACTTCCATACATACATATCTATATTGGGTTTGTTCCAGTGCTTTAAGGGATGGATTATAATTTTCATTTTATGAAAGAAAAAGAAAGTTAGGAGCACTAAAATTTTAACTACATAGTCAAAAAAGCCAAAGTCCCCTGAACCATTCTAACCAATGCACCACTTAATTTATATAAAAGATAACATTGCTTATGAATTTATCAACAGCCATCTGGAAGCTGGGAGGTCAGAAGTTCGTATTAGAAGACATCATCACTGACAGTTGAAAAGAGTTGGATCTGAGAGAGAACTCAGGGATATTATGAACATTCACCAGCGAACACGCTCCCAACTAAAGAAGAGCCCATCTATGAGAAATTATAACTTTAAAGCAAGACTTTCTAAAAACCAGGCAATATGTCAATTCAGATGATGGTATATCATTATCTTGTTTAAACTGGAACTTTTTTTTTTGATAAACACTGTGGTGTTTTGGGGAATTTTTACATACATTTAGGAGAAATACTAACTGATGACAACGAGTTACTGTGCTTATAACATCTGAATTAGGATTCAGATGCACCATTCTGCTCTATGAACAAAATATGCCTCCCATCTGCTTCTATGTTTATCAATTTCTTTGACATGAGCAATACATTTGAAAATACTAAGTGTCATATTAAACCAACAATGGAAAAGCAGGAAACTTAGTTTCTGTTATTTTGGAGGAATAGAGTGACTAAACTATTTACAGCTGTGTATAGTCATAATTTTCAGCATCAAATTGCAAACAAATTAATATTCTTGAATTACTTCCAAGACTACAGTGGCCAGAAAATTGCAAAAACAACATGCCTTGGAGCTTCTGTTCATTTAGTCTTTTCTGGGTTACTGTAGCAACACTGTCCAGGGTTAAGTAGGATTAAACTGAACTTGCTCATTCTAAGGTAATAAAAACACAATCTTTACTGCCAAGTAGGTATTAATTTTAAATTAGGTTCTGCCATAGATCACCACAGAGGCTTCACACTGAAATTTTAATGAATGTAGCTCGCTTCTGGTGAACTCCTGGTTGTGACAATGAGGCCATGAGGAGGACAGAGGAAAACAGTGTTTCAGACAAGATCAAGTAGACTGGAGGTAAGATGGTAGGATTAGGACAGCCCAGTTTATCAAAAACATCACTTCCAGAGCTCACTTGTAAAGAATAAGTGAGAGAGCATCTATTAAATTAGTGCAACAACAGACAGATATTCAGCATAAAAATTAAAGGGTGGTATCTATAGTCTTATTTAACTCTTCAAAACTCCTTAAAGCACTTAAATTCCTCAGATGCATTGCATGCGACCTGTGTTCACAACTGATGTGCAACAAATGTTCTTGGAATGAATGTATCTTCAAATTCAATTTGAATTCTTCAAATGATTTTTTTGTCATCTTAATTTTATGGTTCCTGTGGTGGTTCTTTGATTTTAAAATCAGTACGAAACTATGAGAGGGTGAGAAGTTGTGTTGCAGACTGACAGCCCATCAGAACGGACACAAAGACATCACTTTTACCTCCCAGAAGCTGTCCATGGTGTCGTCAGCACCCGCACATTCATCGTAGGAGCCAGACATTTTCCTGGATGAGGCAAAGCACTCTAATGACTAAACCTGTCCTCTGCAGCAGAACTGGGTTCCTCATGCACTGAAAGAGACCAAGAGAACAATGACAATGTGAGACGGAAGCGTCACACAGTTATCCAGACAGAGCAGCGCAGTGGACTGGACTCCACGTAACAGCAACAACGGAGGTTGTCCTGGTAACTGGAGGGAAACTTTGACAGTTGGGATTTTCTTTTTGAGACATTTGCTATAATTATATGAAAATAGCCTCTTCCAGCAAGCATACGGTGCTGTGCCCTGAGGAATGTGAGGAGGCATCTTTTATTGGCGTGCCCCAGAAAAGACTCTTGAACAAGAGGATCTTCACACAGCTCTGACCCTGAATCTTTTCACAGAGAAAACATATATTCTTTCGGTATATTTCATCAGGACAACAGTTGAACTATATATTTGTATAAAGTTCATTCAACCACAAATGCCCTCTTGTAAATACAGAGTGTAATTGCAAATCTGAAATAGAATGCAAACAGAGAATGAAATAATATCAAGACACCTATTTATACACCTCTATTAACCATTTAATTCACATTCGGTTAGGTCTACAGTTCCTCCTGGAGATGCTGAAGAATTTAAGGTGATTTATTTTGATTTGTTTGACATTTGTTCAATAGCTTACCACCACGGTGAAGACAGAAGAGACTGATCACTATTATATTGGTATTGAACTCTGCTCAACGCCTCATCCCTTTGATGAATGTGTTTCCCTAGACAGAGAGCTCTTCATTGCACTGTAACAAGTAATATGACAGTAGAATTTATGGTATAGTATGTAACACAAAAGAACCTTTGTTAGGGCTGTACATGCTAGACTTGGCCTATTGGGCTTTATAAATGCACTGGATTGTTGTGGATTTCATCTGAATTATGCTTATGTTGCAACAGTGCAAATCACCTTTAATGTTTAAAATTTGTTATTCAAAATAAGGAGGAGTTGCATATTGTCATTAGCACTGCTTCTACATCCCCATTTGTCGCCTGGATAGAGGTCAGTGTGGATGAAGATTAACTCATGGCCATTTCAGATTAGAAACTGAGTCAGCAGTCTACAGATGGCTGTGTCATAACTTAAAACATTACTGCTACTGCCTTTCATGCCTCATCCTTTAACTTCCTTCTGCAGTCAAGTACAAATTTATTACTGCAACATCCTTCACCCCCAGAATGAGATGTCAAACACAGTGTTCTCCATCAGACTCAGCTGGAACTGGGCCAACATCACTTTCTTTAACAACATAGTTGTCCTTGTAGGAAGAATTAGGATCCTGAAACAACAGCAAACTCACGAAGCTGAGCACTTGCACATGGGCAGGTCAAAAACAAAATCAGGAGAACATTTATATCCTTTGTGACTGGCTCCTGTTGAAGCTGGAGGGCAGGCAATCAAGTCCAGCTCAGTCAGGGTTTCTACAGAACACTGACTGATTTAAGCAAGCTGGGTTTTATCAAAGCCCCTGGTTACTATCAGCAGCTTTCATGCCAGTCGCTGAGTCTCTGAGTAATCATAGCTTATATTCCCTGGCTATTATCAAAACTGCACCCTGTGCTAGTTCAAAACACCAAAGCAGTATTTTATGACTTTGGATTTTTACTGTCAGGGATTAAATCAGAAACACGTTGTGCCTTGCAGTTGCAGTACACTTGCTTGAAGGGCTTTCCTGATTTTCTAAGAGGTCCCTTCAGCTTTCATCATTTACTCTGGCTGTTCTTGCTCTCAAACTGAGCTGTAATCACACTCGTCTAATGCCAGAAATGTGAGGAGTCAAAATGTCAACATATCAGAGGAGATTTATTTAAAACAAACATTTCTCACTCTAATAACACACTCCTGTTTTTTAAAAAAAATCCACCAATTCTTTATGGAGGTAACTTAATACTTTTATATTTACATGTAAATCAAACAGCAACAATAAAATTGATTTTATTTTATTAATTCAGTAAATTCATCTGTTATAAGACTGACCTTCTGGTGAGAAAATATGGTTTCCCACCACAGTTTTTTAGCAGCAACTTTAATTAAAAAAAGACAGACAGACAGACAGACAGACAGACAGACAGACAGACAGACAGACAGACAGACAGACAGACAGA
>JAOWBL010000022.1:13393948-13420036 GCA_028564865.1 Zenarchopterus dispar
ATAGATAGATAGATAGATAGATAGATAGATAGATAGATAGATAGATAGATAGATAGATAGATAGATAGATAGACTGCTTTTAAATCTGCTAACAAGCAGCGACTACTCCTTTCTGAGCAGCGAAATTAGATTACCCCCCTGACAGTATCACCGTCCCTTCTCTGTAGCCTCGTGTCGGCTCTCTCGGGGGTGCGGGGGGGGGACACCTTGGCTGCTGACAAACGGGCACTCCAGCTGAGAGAGAATTCAGCACTACGGACAGCTCCAAAACAAGCCGCGGCATCTGACATCCTGTCTGACATCTGCGACTCCGTCATTACAAACGCACCCCAGAGGACTCAAAGAAACACACAAGCCTTACATTAACCGTTAATTCTCATGCACAGAGGAGCTGCGTGGTTTCAGGCAGGTCTGGATGTTTTGGGAAATGACAGCAGCTGCAGCGTTTGGGGGTGTAACGCCCCATGCAGTTGCCGTTTAACCAGCCCGTGACACACGACTTCATCATCATCATCACAGAACAGGATCGCACCTCTGCCTCTGAACGTAGTTATGAAATACTTCGTTTTGCTCCGGGAGAAGATTTGAATGAACGATTAAAAGGCCACATGCATCTAATCCCGTGTAGAAATGCTCCTCCTCTGTGGTGGTGTTGGTTTGTCAGAGAAAAACAATGACGCTAGAGATGGCTCCTCTCTGCGCTGTGACATCCAATTACATAACGTGAGAGCGGAGTGCTCTCATTCACATTCACGTCCATTTCACCAAGACATCTTCAAATTCAGAACATATATTTAAGTAGTATCCTAGATTTGAACCCTGTATAGGGTACTTGTAGATTTAGAATAGTACAGCGTCTTTGATCAAAGTACTTGATATGTATGGTCTCATTTATCCATTTGGCGCACGTAAAAGTGCATAAAATGGCAAATCCCTCAAAGCACTGGTCACTGGCTCTCTCGGCTGCATATTTAACATGCCAACAGTGTTCGATGTCAGGGTTTCAGATCGAAAATTCTCTTTCTGCAAATATTGTTTCGCTTCCACAATTTCTACTCTGAGATCAAGTTTACAAATTCTGAATATTCCAGTTTTAATAGCAAGAGACGCAGACATAAAACAACCATGCTTATTCTACATTTTTGGAATGAAACAAAGACATAAATTGGACTAAAAGGATTTTGCACGAGTCGTTAAGGTATTTTGGCTAGCAGCAAGGCGTCCAACAATAATTCAAAGGGACGCAAGATGGGTTATCTTCACCCTTGGGGTATGCAAACAACGGTACATCTTGTAAAATGACGCATGCATAATTACAAACTGCAAACGCAGAAGTATTGCGGTTGAATTTGAAGTACTCGGCAGGTATTGCAGGAAAGGTGAAGAGAGGTGAAACATTATTCAAATGATGGGAAATTATGCGATATGTCGTTTTCCCTGCTTCGCCCTTTACTAAAAGGATGCTCAGCTCCATCTGGTATCAACACAGAACACATACACACACGTACATGCATATTTGGGATTACTTACCAGAGATGATGGCTCCTCTGCTCAGCTGCACAACTGCCCAGTAGTTTCCGCTCCAAATTATTCTGTATTTCCCCTTGCAGTGACAGAAGGTGACCCTGGGCTCTCTGCAAGACTCTGCGTCCACGAGATCACGATGCACGCAGCAAGGGGGAGCTCCACAGCACAGGCGCGCGTTGGCTTGAGGGGGGTGGGGCGGGGGTGGCCCAACGTTTACTCTCAATGGAGGACAGAAATAGACTGCAGGGAGACGAATGAGCTAATTCAACTTGGAAACACGACTTTTAAAACAGTTCCCTAAAAACGGGCTATATGAACACAACTGGGATGTTTTTCAGACTGTTTTATTGCTGTTCATTTGATTTGATACTTATGAAGCCTTCGGGTGACTCCAATGTGAGTTTGTTAAAAATACATTTTGTTTTCACAATAACATTTGTAGGCTGTTTAGAAGATGGGGAGAGCCCCGAATGTGGCTCCCACCCTCTAGCCAATCAGAAGCGCACGCTGAGAGGAGGTATAGCGTCGTCCCTTTTTAAACCACGCCCACACAGAGATACACCGCAGGAGGGGTGGGGAAGAGGGTCGGCGGTGTTTTTGTCCTCTGGTTAACAACCACAGTACATGAGAGAGATCTGCTCACAAAATTGTTGATGGGTTTGCACGCTTTGTGCCAAAACGTTCTCTAAATTACTAAAATGACTACAAATAATAATATAGCACACGTGTGAGCCTGTCTAGGAGGGACGTGTATGTCATCACAAGTCAGCAACACACTCACAGCACAGACTGCATCACCATTTTGTTATTAATGCACTCCCAGTGATGCTCTCCGCTGTGAAAAGACTCATAATTTCTTCTCATGCTTTTATTAGTGCAGGAGGCTCCATTTCTCAGAGGTACATCTTAACACTAAAAGGTGAAGATGATGAGGTGAGGTGTTGTTACCTAGGGGTTTGAAAGTCTTTGCAGAATAAATTACTTCAAGTACATCAACCAGCTCTTGGTTTTGATTTTTTGTTCTGACTGATGGACTTTATATGAAAGATGTCAGTTAAGACTGTCCATTCTGTCACTGCAGTCACCCCAAGCCATAGGTTGACTTTTTGTTGTTTTTTTAAATTAATCATTTAACTAATATATTCAATGTCAAGAATAAGAACAACAAGAACAAGAAGAAACTTGTATACAGACTGAACACGTTTAAGTTTTAACCCACGATGCAAAAATAGTCTAGATACAGAAAATCTTTTTTACCATGAACAAGTCTTTGTCATTAACGGACTGAGTGACATCTAGTGGTCATCGAGGGACAATGAAGCATCCTAATGCCGGCTGTAAATATTTGATCCAACAAATGTTTTCTTCATTTAAAGTATGATATGGTACTCAGAAATACTAATTTAGACTTGTGGATGTTTGCTTTCTCCAATGAATGAATGAATGAATGAATGAATGAATGAATGAATGTTATCATTCCAACAGTGTTGACTTGCTCATAGTCAGGACTGGTATACTTTGAAATCAACACAGCAACTCCATGTTTTAGTTATTCATGAGCTTTTTAGACTAAAATATTAAGCAATGCTGAAAAATGATAAGGGAAAAAGGATGAAAAGAAAAAAACATTTCTAAATGAGAGATGCAACTGTGGATGGACCAACCACAATTACATTTCTCATTTAGAAATGTTTTTTTCTTTTTATGCCTTTTCTGCAAAACGTAATGTAATAACGTAATGAGTCCTCCTTAACTGTCGGCAAAATATGTGTCTCTTTATTTCCCTCATGCGGGAAAACTTTAATTCAAACAAGTTGGCCTTAATAAGGTGAACTGTGTGAAGAAAGAAGGCCAGATCTGTTTTGGATAACTCATGATTTTCAATTAGCTGAAATACAAAAGGCAGGAAATATTGGAACAAAAATCATTGGTGTATCTCATTAAGGTGATTAAGTTCACTGAGTCTATGTTTGTGGAACCTGGTTTTTAACCACTTAGTTAGTGATACAGACTTCAACTATAAATCAAAATTATAGGTAGCAATAAATACATAGTATTATATTGACACTTTGCTCAGTTCAAAGTGTTGAAACACAACAGAGGACAGCTATTTTCTTATAAATGTGCTAATGTCAGTGACTGCTGTATTAAAAAAAATATTTACAGATAATGAAGCACAAGAAGTCCAGATGTTTGACCCTGATAAATTCACATCAACCAATACCACAAATAGTTTTAGTGGATCAGTCTGACCTACATGATTTTATGTCCTAGAATAGATGGGCTCCTCCTCCTTTGAATGAAATGAACAACCATCATAAAAACTGTGTGACTATTTTCTTTTGCTCTGGTATAGATGATACCTTTAGACTCACTTGAAATTGTGTTTTTTAATTTTGGCCAACACTCCTCTGCAAGGACTGTAACATTGATCTGCAAAACATCTCTTCCAGATCAGCTTCTGTGTAATTTTGCATTTCAATAACCACTTTACTTTGATGTAGATGTCAAAGTCTATGATCTTTCACTGATCTTTCTAAAAATGTAATCAATTAACTTAGAGGTTATCTTAGCATGTGAAAAAATATATTCAATCTATACATACGTTTGTCAGAAATTAGAAAGCAACTACTACTTAAAACCCATATTATCACCAACATTTGGGCATAATACCAATACCGATTGGTTTGAGGTACATGAAATGTAAGAACTAGTGATATGCTGTACTTTATTGTATTAACTGAGATCTTTCCTTTTCTTTTCCCTGGTTTATGCATCAGTATATGTGATTATGTGACCATTCTGACAACCAAAAAGATTAAACAGTTGAAACATGAGTGGCTTAAGTTATAACTGTTGTATGAGTTATAACACAAGCTGCAGGGTTGTCAGTCATTTCAGTAGGAACGTTATTCAAGTCACACTAGTATGCCGAAACGTAGTTAAAAGAAGAAGAAAAAACACCTCTGGGAAATGTAATGTAAGTCTGGATGGGAAACTCGGTGACAGCAATCCAAGAGAATAATTGCATTGATGTAACTGCAAAGTCAATCCATTATTTTGATAATGCACCATCGATAGAAGTAGCACAAACAAACAAACAATAATGATTAAGAAAACTATTATTATTATTATTATGAGATGAGAACTTTCTTTCTCATAAATGTCAGAGGTTTTGAAAAAGAAAATCAAATCCACAGAGTTTTCACCAGCACAGAGAAACCATTCATTAGATCAATGTACTGGATCCCTGTTTATCCCACAATAAACTTTACAATCCTATTTCCACTTTCCTGTACCTTGTGAAGCAACACGACCATTCTGGTAATTTGGAAAGGGTTTACTGAGTGTTTCCAGTATTAAAACTCAAATGCTAAAGCAGCTTCTAGCTCATTTGGTTACCATATAAGATAAACCTTATCAATACCTTCATAAATATTGTAGATGATGATTTGAATATGTCACTGTTTATTGAGTTTTCTGGTGATATGGACAAGTAATTTTATAGTATTTCAACACTTAAATAAGTAACTATAATTTGCTTAATTGTTTTCATAAGTCTTAGGCAGGTGAAAAAGTGCTGTGAAATAAGAATGCTCTCAAAATCACAAAAAATAATAATGAGTTTTACATTTATTTTAAATACAAAAACCACATAGATTAAATCACTTTTTGGTGTGACCACCCATTGGCTTAAAATCAGAATCAATTCTTCTATGTTTACTTGCAGACTGATTTTGAAGGAACTCTGGAGGTTGGTTGTCCCAGATTATTGAAGAATTAACCACATATCTTCTTTCAATGTAGGCTGACTCGAATCTTTCTGTTTCATTAAGAAGTCCCTGACAGTCTCAAGGATGTTGAGATCCGGGATCTGGAGGGCATATCATCACTTCCAGGACTCCTTGTTCTTTCTTGTGGTGACAATTGCTCTTAATGATATGGGCTACATGTCTGGGATCGTTGTGCCTACCTATGTACCTGGATTTTGGTCTTATAAAATTCCAAAGACTGACAGACTGGGCCCCTACCATACTGAGCCCAATATTCTATCTAAAGAGAAGATTGTAAAGCAACCTACTTCATAACAAAGTTTGCTGACAATACTTCAGCAATTATATTCATTTCTGGAGGAGTCGAGTCCACCTCTTGAAATGAGGTCCACAAATTGACCAAGTTCTGTTCTGCAAATAACCTAACTCTGAACACAAATAAAACAAGATAAGGTATTGAATAGCAGGTAAAGCAGAAGTGACCACTCTCCCCTCCATGAATGGAGACTGTGTGGAAATAGTCCACAGTTTTAAATTCCTGGGAACCCAAATATCTGACAACCAGCCCTGGTCAGGAGACTCCACTCCTGCTGTGAAGAAGACACAGCTGCCCCTCACTTCCTGTGGAACTTCGGGAAAAACAACCTGCATAAAAACCTGCTGGTGGCCTTTTATCACTCTACCATAGTGGGTATTTTAATATAGCGCATCACAGTGTAATGTAAGGTGTTCAGTGGTTGATTAAAAAAAGCTCTGAGGAGGTTATCAGCACAGCTCAGTGACTTCTCATCATTCACCCGAGGACACTGCTGACACCTGTGACCTCTCTGTTGTAAAGAACATACGAAAGGAATCTTCTTACTGAGATATCGATCTGTCCGAACTCCTGGCCCAGACAATACAGTTGAATAAAAGCATGTGGAAACAGATGTCTGAACAGTTTCTTCCCAAAAGCCACACAATATCTCCACAAATACACACAGTGGGGAGCCACTATGTGTGACAGCACATATACATTAACTGCAGTGATTTGCAAATCCCACAAACCCATATTTTATTCAAATACAGAACTTAAAAAATATATCAGATGTTGGAACTGAGACAGTCTTCCATTTCATGGAACATATTAGCTTATTTTGAATTTGATGATAGCAGCTAATCTCAAAAAAAAAATTGGAACAGGGAAAAAGGCTGGAAAAGTAACTGGGACAAATTAAAGAAGAGTGGAACATTTGGCAACTAATTGAGAACAGGTCAGTAACATGACTGGTGATAAAAAGAACTTTTCAGAGATGTAAACACAGGCAAAGTTTCCACCCTCAGGCGTCACTGAGTTAAAAGCAGTCATGATTTGGTACTAGAAACCCCTGCATGGGCTCAGGAACATTTCCAGAGATCACTCTCTGTGAACACAGTTCACCATGCAATCCAAAACTGCAGTTTATGGGTTTATCTTGGAGAAAAGAAGTCATAATCAAGTCAGGTCATATCAAGTTTAAATTTTCCAGACCTTGCATATTTCAGCAAGGTGATGCTAACTCACATACTGCATGGATCACAAAATCATGGCTTCCCAGGAGAAGTTGAATTGTTGTTGAATTAAGATGTAGAAAAGATTTGGAGCGTCGTGAAATGAAAAAAATTGACAATAAAGGCCAAAGACTGTTGAGCAGCTACAATCCTGTATCAAACAAGAATAGGACAACAGAAAGTTGTTTGAAGAATAGAGAATGCTACAGAATGGTTAATTGCCCTATTCCAACTTTTTGAGATGTGTTGCATCCATCAAATTCAAGATGAGCTAATATTTTCCATAAAAAGAAACGAAGTCAAAGTTTCAACATCTGATATGTTGTTTATGTTCTGTTAGGAATAAAATGTGTGTTCATTGTATTTGCATATCATCCCAATCTGTTTAATACTTACATTTTATGCAGCATCTCAACTTTTTTGGATTTTGGGATGCCCATTATTACTTAGAAGTTAGTTGCTATTACAAAAGACATTTTCCTTATTAGAGACTTAAATTTATGGACATTTGGATACACTTGCTTTAATTTCACAATTCGCTTACTGTGAAACACAGAGCTGTAAAATAACCATGAAAATTACACGTATTTCAAGAAGAGTTGGTGTGCTTTTAATTTGAAGGAATGAGACAGGAAGTTTTGTTGTTGCTGCTGCTACTGGCGGAAGTTGAACCTGCTGCTGCGAACTGAAACAAGGTTTCCAGAAAGGGAGTCTTTGAAAGGTGGGTTAGAATTAGCTTGAATTTATTCAAAGCAAAACTAAGACCTTATATGTTTGGCTAGAAATCAACTTCTTCTCCAGTACGAGTCTTTCTTCAGTTTATCTGTGCATTGCAACGATACTGCTAATTATATAGACTAGCGCAGTTTACGTTAGCTGTTTATAACGGAGGCTGACAGTTTTACAACTGCTGTGTCTTTATGAAGCTTTCACAAATAAAAAGTTAGATTTTAATCGATGCAACTTGCATTAATAACGAAGAATTACGACCATTTAACCATCTGTCTACAACAAAGCGAGGCTAACAAGATAAAAAAAAACCATTTTTTTTCCGTGTTGAATTGGCCTCTAAATCTTTATTATGCTCGAGTTCTGTCGGTTTGCCACATCGAGTTGGTTGCATGTCTGTCCCTCTAATAACCTTTTCTGCCATCGTGTGATTTCTACAGGGTCTTTGAAAGGCAGGTAATTGTGTGAAAATTCTCTTCATTCCGTGTTTCCTCAGATTGCTCGCTGATTAGGGAGGGCAGTGATACCATGTGGAAGTCACATGAGCGACGAGGATGAGGCATAAACAAGGGGACAGCTTTCCAACTGACCCGCTGCACACTGTCTGCTTTAAAGAGGGGGTTTGCTCCAAACACAAACGCAAAGACCCTGCACAAACAGCTCTCTCTACCCCTTATTCCTGAAAATTAACTATGAACAGCACGACTCAGACCCCTGCCATCGTAGATGGGGCTGTGACAGTCAGTTATGTGCTGGTGCCATTCCTCCTCATAACCATAACTGGGGTTACTGCTGCTTTGGTAAGTGGTGAGTTGCACTGTATGGCACAGAGATAGATGCAGCTCATATTTTTGCCTCCGTTGTGACATCCATTACTTTTAATGGACTTAAGAAATCTGCCTGCACACGCCTGCACGTTAACACCTTTCATCTTATCTGTTCCAGGTTATGTATGTACGTAGAAAAAGAAGGTGAGGCTTGTGTACTTGTGTTTATCTCTGCTTCATTTTGGCCTTTCGGTGTGACTTATTGAATATTTAACTGCTGCTCTCTTGCTCCTCAGAATTGACAGACTTCGCCATCAGCTATTACCAGTTTACTCGTATGATCCTTCAGAAGAGCTCCATGAGGCTGAGCAGGAAATTTTGTGGAGAGAAGAGGACACAAGGGTAAGATGTGCAAATATTTAGTGTTCTGTGTGACGGTGTCACCTGCAAAAATGAAAGGTCATTTTAACAATCGATAATACAATCTTTAGCTATCTCTTTTTTCTTTTTTTTTGTTTACATCATGTTAAAGTGTAACATCTGTCAACACTGCTACCATTGACATATGGTCTATTTTCTGTCTATCCTCATTCAGGGGTAGGATGAGCATACAGAGGACTCCATTTAACCTAAGAGACAGAGCAATACATGTTCCTCTGACCCACTATTATCATGTCATTTTTAACAGGTTTAGTTGCAACACTTAGTTTTTGAGCTCACTAGTTCCTCAAATTAGTTGGTCTCTTCCTCTTCCCCGTAGACTCATTGCTGCAACAATTAAAGTTCAGATAAAAATAAGTAGCGATGTTGCAACACTTTTTTTTAAAACAAGTCTTTCATCTCTTTTGTGCCTCACTGTGCCTGGGTTTGGTATTATTATTAGTATTATTGGACAAAACATATATAAGAGGCTTATGGTGCAAACATTTCTGAACAGAAATCAGAGAACTCTTCATTGTCAATGAGTGTCTTTTTTCATAAATATGTTTGAACAACTTGTTAAATCTGAGGGGGGAAAAATCCTTTTCCTTTGCTGATGCTGTGTTTTTCATTTGTCACAAAAAGAAGTTATTAAAAAAAATAAATGAATAGCCAAAGGTTCTGGTATATTCAGATATACTGCGTATCACATTTATATTTAAATATGAAACTATAATTTTGTTTGAGTTGAAAATAAATTAATTTCTATATCGTAATATGTGCATAGCTTATCTGTTCATATATCATTTAGTTCTTAAATATGGAGAAAATGCTCAAATATTGTTTTAATATATATCCCTCTTGATCAATTATTGTTTTTTATGACTGTATTGATAACTCTGTCAAATTTAGTGTGTTTTATGTCAAAATATGCCATGTATTTTAAGTAAAAGGTATAACACAGATTATTGAACATGTACTTTTAAACATATGCTGTTTCCTCATATGATATCTAAGAAAGTGCTTGAAAATATCATGATATATTACTTGCATTTGTAGAACATTGCAGGTCTAATTGGTCACAATCATTTCTCCTTTTGTGCATTGCATTATGATATCAATTGATGATTTATTTTACTGTGATAGATAATGTTATCCATTACTCTTCACAGTAAATTGTGGTGATGCTTGAAGTATATAAAGATGAGTTAGGTATATACAAATAAATGAAGTATATTAAGACAATCATCATACATTTGGTTCATCAGAGCAAAATGTCAGATCTAAAATGTAATTAAGAATTTAGTGAATAGTGACCAATTTCAGTCGTTTTCTCCTCTGTAACAAATGTTATATGTGCACCGAATCCTGAAAACCACCAGGTGGCACTATTGCTACATCCAAAGTTAGAAAGTTTTACTGTTAGGTCAAGATAATGTGTAGTAAAACAAATTCTGACAGTACCATCTCTGAATTCATACTTTAAAATCATTTTCTCCATATACACAAAACATTTGGTTGTTTACTCCTTATGTTTAGCTTTGGACATAGCTTTGTTCTGAAAAAAATGTATTGATTTATTGTACCTTTTTCTTTCTTTTTTTTTTAAATGCAGTCTTTCAAATTTGTGACTGGAAGTTTTTTTTTAATTACATTTTTAAACTCCAGAACGATTGTAAATTTTACATAAGTCAACTTTCTTTTACTACCAGTGTCAAAAAAGTTAATGGTTTATCTATTCATTCATTTTATTTTCCCACTTCATATTGTTCAGGGTCATGGGGACTGCAGTGTATCCCAGCTGTCATTGATTGAAGCTTTTCTCCTGTATTTCATGTTTTCAGATTGTACAGAGTTGGGCTCAAAGTTATCAGCAGAGGCGCCCTCTTCTGGCCAAAGATGTGAATGCATGAGGACGGTGAACCCCAGCGCAGGTTATTGAAGAATGACGGGACAATCTTCAGCGTCAGAAATCTGTCAAATTTTTACTCTCACTCACCACTTTCCTTTTCTGTGCTCCTTTTTTTCTCCCCGCCATTATCCCTGAAAATTCCTTTATTTGTCCTGTGTTACATGCAGGTCCAATGTTCATTTGTGCAATTCTGATGCCAAACCTGCATGCCTTTGGGATGCGTTGCCTTTGATTTATTTATTTGAAACTATTTATACATGTTTTTAGTGTGGTACTTGATAACATCAAAGTCCCGGAAGGTAGAAGATGCTGGCTTGCGTGCGTTCAGTCTCTTGTTTACATTCGTGATGGTGTGGATGACATGTGGTAAGAAGCATTGTTCCTGTGGGTTGCAGTAGGCATTTCTGCTGATTGTGACGTGGTGCCATGTTCAGTGTGGTAAGACTATGAATGTTGTGCACTAGTTTAAAGAAAAACAACAAAAACAATCAGCAAACCTGCCTGATTTGGTTTTTGTGCAGAGGTTGGTTGTTTTACCACCTTGTTTTGATGAAACCTTTTCTGCTGTTCTGTCACAAGTTCAAAGACTCGTACTGATCATTTGAGAGTTGTCTGGGAAGACCAGACTGAGTTCAGTTAACTTTAGTTTCATTTTGAGTCAAATGTTTGAACAGCTCTCTTTCATTTAAGTTGCCTGCAGAATTAAAGTAGTTACCTTGGAATGTACTTTTTTGTGGTTTTCCCAGATCCTGAGACTTAATAATGGCATGAAGTGCCACATTTGGAGCTAAATAACACCAACTTGTACTCATCTCTTAAGTCATGACTGGTGCACAAAGTATGTCCTGTCTATAAGGCATGGCACCAGCGAGTTTACCTCTGAGTAATCTGTTCAGATGAATTCCATTGATCTGACTGTATCCGGCACTCAGGAAACCTTTTCTTTCTCCTCATGTAGAAACTGTTTTTTGCCTTGCATTTGCCAAAAGTAAACCAAGCCATTAAATGGTGAGAATCACTACTGAACACACAAGTTTTTAGAAATATATAACCTCTAGAGGGGCTTGAATATACCATATCACTTTAAAATCTGCTCTGGGCCTGGAAATGTGATCTTGTCAGGTTTCTGTACATGGAGATTTTTTTCCCCCTTTCATTTCAAGATTGAATGGTTCATTCTTAATTTAATCTGTGCAAGTGATCAGAAGTGCTTGTACTGAAAATTTTTGTTCCAGGTGGCACTAAAGAACTACTGATGTAAATGCAATATTGGCAGCACTGGTACAAAGTTTTTCCTTCTTTCAGATTGAGTTTCACTGTTGCTTTACAATTAAGAATGTTGAATAAAACTTTACCACTTTTTGAACTGCAGTCACCATTTTCACTAACCTTAAGATGAAGCTTTAAACAAACAAAATGTGGCCAAAAAAAAGACAAAGAAAATTCTCTTTATTGACCATTTCCGATACAAATTGTAGGGCACCATAGAAATATAGACATTGTACATTTATATATGTGTACATCAAAAAAAAAAAAAAATCCCATCCTATTGAGTTTACAGTATATAAATCAATGGATGCATGTTGTTTCTTTGTAAAATGATAATGAGTAGTTGAAAGGATTGAAGAAGACAAAAAGGACCATGATGATGAGAATGTCACGGGTGGGTGGTAGTCAGACGAACGGCGGCCAACAGAACAGTGAGGAGCGCCCAGTCTACACAAACACATTTGCCCATTTAAAAAAAAAAAAAATTTTTTTTGAACCAACATTTCAGTGCACCAGAGGAATTTTTTTTCTTTAAAAAAAAAAAAATGATAAAAACACACTTGCTAATCTACCACAGTCAGCGAACACAGTCGTCAAGCTGACAGGTCTCCCTGACTTTCTTCACACATTTAAAAAAAAAAAGAAAAATGAAAAACAACCTGTCTGCAAGCTGCAATTATGAATGAGCTTTAAAAAAAAAAAAAAAGTGTATGCACGCAATCACACTCAACATAATCAGATACCTTGTTACAGCCGGGTTAAGAGGAAAAAGAAACAAAACATTTTCAATTCATGCCAAAAAGTTACATTAAAACAAACCAGACAACCAGTTAAATGCAATCATATGGTAAAGTAAGCTGTTGAGTGAGGTATGAAGTCCCAGGCGTTGTGCTGCCTGTTTGCAGTTTTCCGGGTTCTGTAACTGAGGTTGTAGCAGCTTAGGTCTGTGGAAAAACCCAGTTAAGTGGACTGTGACTGCGGGTTCCCTGACACTTTGAAAACACACAAGCATTTTTCTTTTCTGTAGCAGACAGCATACGACACATCTTTCAGAAGACTAAGAAAAGTTTATTATGGTACTATGAAGTGACAGCCGGACGAAGTTGGGTGAAGCAATGAGTCCAATGGAATGGAGGGAGAAAAATATATATACACACACACAGACACACAAGTACAGCCCTGTTGGATAGCGGTGCCACCAACTATCCACTACTACAATCAAACTCCTTGTTTGACTAATTGCGGTTTGCCTTAAGTGATTGAGTATTTAGAAAAAGATACAGGACTGCGTGAAGACAAAGAAGCCAATGTAACAGCATTCGTAAAAGCTCCCTGAAGAAATGACACTGATGACTTTCAGCCTAGAACTCTGCCAAAACTCTCCTTAAAAACACATACCAAAGAGAATTGAGTTATATGAAAAGCAGCACACTTTAAAAAAAAAAAAAAAAGCAAATGAACAAAAACCATCTGATCAGAAATTCTGATGAAAGATACACTACATCTCCCCACTACTCCGAGGACTGAGAGCCATCACTAAATCTAAACTGTCCTGAAAAGAGGGTGAAGATGTTATAATTTGGGCAACCAGACATGGAACAGACATTTCTACCATCAGTCACCTCATCCTAAACACTGAAGCTCAACTCCATCTATGATATGATGCAAAGGACACATTAACCACTTAAAAAAAAAAAAAAAAAAAAAAGTAGTAGCAAATGGGTAAAATTCACCTTTGTCCAGTAAAAGAAAAAAAAGATGCACCGTGATCTCAGATGCAGGTACAACTAATAACATTAAGCAGAAAAAGTGTCCTAAAACCATTAGGGGAAGGAAAGAAGAGAAAAAAGTCCAGACTCCGCAGAGCACACTTTGTCCAGTATGAGACTTTTGATACATGACATGTAGAGAAAAGAGCCGTTATCATTCATGTAATTCTTAGAACTATGCTTGAACATGTCCTTTCTATCCAGTGCTGCTGCATGATAAATGTACTGTGTTGACCCGCCTTTTGTTAAGGGGGGGCTTTGTCGTGAACAGTGGTCATGTGGTGGCACTGGTGTTGGAGATACAGCCCACTTCTGGTTAACAGTAAGTCAGTATGTTGAGTGAGGTAGCATGCGCTGAATTACTGGTCCTCTTCCTCTTCCTCCTCAGATGATTCTTGGGATGCCTTTTCTTCTTTCTCCTGTGACAAAAAAAAAAAAGAGGAAAAAAAGAAAAGAAAAAAAGAGTCATGCTCTAGTGTGACCACTTTTTTTTTTTGCCCCAATAACCCCAAGTAGCAGCATGAAATAAAAACTTTGAGAAACCACAGTGGCATGAAAAACACCCAAGGGAAGGGTGAGCCATCTGTAGTGAAAAGTGAGTCATAGCTGTTGAGTCACAGTGAGGCATCCTGCCTTTTGCTCCACACACTCACCATGCCCAAGATATTCATTCATAAAAATTGAGTGGGCTAGCAAGGGGAGGGGAACAACTTTGGGTCATTCCTTTCTGTGACTAATGCAATTCAGATATCTTTTAAAAAGTGCGCCCTAACCACTCGTGCATGTAACAGAATGTTACTACAAAACCGCAAAGTCTTCCTGGGGTCAACACATGCCTTTTGACTGGGTGTTTGAGGTCTGGCACAAGACAAATTATCCAGCTAAGAATACTTTCTATAGTCTAGCATAACCAGATGAAGACTTCAAATAAACAAGTAGTTGCTCTAAGGGAACACGAGAACCAAAATAGCCAATGAATTAAAAATGACTGGTCTGCGGAAAGGAAATGGCTATGGGAATTAAGAAAATGCAATTCCACCCTGCAGACAGTCATACCAATCATAATTCAATTGGAGGGGGATGGTTTAGCAAATGTGAGGACTCATGTTGAACTGTTTGTGCAGGCGCCCTTACCTCCTTCTTAGGTCTTCCTCTGCGTTTTCCTCCTGCAGATGGGGCTGCTGTTGCCTTCTGTGAAAGAAAACGGCACAAGGTCAATGGGGCGATCATATGCTCAGCAACTTGCCGAGTTGCAGCCAAGAGTTGTCAAGTACCAAAACTTCTGTTGTCAACAATCTATATCTTTCCAGAACTCTACCACCAGCTTCCACTAGATGGCGCCAGCGCCTCTGCAACGTAACAGTAAGCAAAGGGGCATTGGGTTCATTGGCTATTATCTGGAAGGCCGACAGGAACTGCACACAGGGCACTCCAGTTCGCTGGCCACCTGGTCTGAGGCTCAGAGACAGCTGGTGAAACTGAGTGGAGACACAAACCCTCCACAGCCCGACCCTTGCTTCTAAACCTATATCAGCGCAGGCGTGTGCGTCCTAAACTCCCTCCATCGCTCCCTTTCCCATGCATAGCAGTGAAGATAGAGAACACGGGGGAGGTGGAGGGTTGGGGTGAGGGAGAAAAATCTGATGTTGCTATGGAGACAACAGGCGGAGAAGAACTAGGGCTGTGTGCTGGTCGGGGGCGGAGGGGTGCTTAGTGTCAGCTTGGAAACAGTCTGGCGGCCTTTGCACCTGCAATACACTATACGCGACAAGCTGCAGGAAGCTGGGGGGCAGGAAGTACAGGATGAGCATCCCCCTCAATAACAAAAAAAAGAGAAAAAAAGCCAGTAAAGTTTTTTTTTTTAAAGGCACACTGGAGCAGGACTTATTTCTGACACCTGGAGGAGGAACCAACCAACCAAACAGGCCAATAAATTTATCACAAGTAACAGCCTGACATCCTTTACAGAACAATGTTAGCTGCTTCTACAAGTGCTCAAACAAAAAGGAGCAAGGGGTCTCAAAACACGAAAGGCTTCCAGGAAAAGATGAGACAACATTTGCAATGTGCACCTTCATGAAGAGGCTGACTGTCTTCCTTCATGCTGCAACTTCTGTAGCTCAGGATGCTGCGTTTGTCACTGCAGCAGCAGCAAAAAAACAAAACAAAACAAAAACAAATGCACACTTTACTCACTTTGCCCTTGCCCGATGTCTTGTTTTTGCTGCCCTTCGGTCGTCCTCTGGGCCTCTTTGGAGTTGGAGATCCACTTGGTTCCTGATAATCAAATGGAAGGGAATTAGCACCCTGCAAAGCACATGGAAATGACCTAACACTTTTCACATATGTAAACACTGATTCACTGAGATGTGTTACTCAGAAACCCAAACAGTCAATATCCAGAAATAATCATCACCATCGGCATACAGTGCAGTAATTTCAGTGCTAAACACCTTATTCATGCGTCATTTGTGGTTGTGTGCCGTGTCATGGCCGACTTGCCTGCTGTTGCACATCTACCATGTTTACAGCCACAGCTCTTAGCAACCAAGCGATTCAACAGTAAAACACGGCAGGCTGAGTGACATGTATATGAGACACTCTATGTCATCCATTACATAGCGAAGGGATGTGGTTTGGGGGAGGGGGTTAAACTCCTTCAAAAGGTATTGGGTTACGAGACGTGCAAGTTTGTTGCATGTCGTGAATGAAGGGTTTGTTTCGTCTATCTGCTCCCCATCATGCGTTATTACACAGGCCCTGGTCTCGAACCCTCTCTGGCTAGAGATGCTACGACACGCGAAACCCGACAGAACAAGTTAGGTGTAGGAGGAAATGGACAATACTTACGTCAGAGGATTTCACCTGGGGCGTCTTGCGGGGTCTTCCACGCCCTCTCTTCTCTGTCGCCTCCTTCTCTTTCGGTGAGACTGTCCCCTTGTCGCTCATGTTTGCTTAGCTTTTCAAACCTACGGTATAATGAGAAGAGGGGGGTAGAGAGAGAGAGAATCACACGTTAGGTCTATCTGCAAGACAGGGCGTCGAAATTCACACACGCGGCGGTGAACCGGCCACTAAACTCAGTAACCACAGCAAAAACCAAAAAAAAAAAAAAGGGAAAAAAATGACCGACCTAACCGCGCACCGGTTACGCGCTAAACTCAATTAATCTGCGCTTACTTCCAGGTCTATTTCTGTCCCATCAGTGCTCCATTACGCAGCCGACGTGCTGCACAAATAAGAAAGAGCCTGACTGCATGATGCTATTTAAAAAAAAAAAACTGCAACAAGATTACTGAGACCGTAGCTTCCTTCCCCTTATGAAGCATGTTTTACAGGCCCGCTTGCTGAAGCTGCCGTGACCGACTCTCGGGCCTGTGCCTGAAGCACACGCCGGGGCTACCGAGAACACAATGGCTGCTGTGTACTCGTTTGCATTCGCAGGCTAAAGTCTGGGGTGAATGGGCGCTCGAATTTTTTCATTCGTTTTTTCCTTTTAAATGCGACGTAAAATACGAGCGAACTTGTCTTGCACGGGGAAAAAGCGGGCCACAGCAACAAAAGGCGGCTTTACGTTTAAATCGTACAGCTTTCCAACTCTGTAAATGCATTCAGATCCGTTGTAGCCTGTCGAGCACGTGAAGTTAGCTTGCTTCGCCTATTTTTGCTCCCCATTTTTCGTTTTTGCACTCACCTTTTCTCGCTTGTTTATCGCCCCCACATCCAAAATTTGAGCAGAATTGCTTCGTTTAACCCTGACTGGTCGGACCGTGTTAAAAAGCCTTGCACTGATCTATAGGCTACAGCTTTTATTCGTCAGACAACACATAGCCCGCCCATTTAAAACCCCAGCGCATGCAGCTTTGAAAACAGCTTTGAATCAGAAAGGGAAAAAAATCCGACCCTTAAAAATAAAAGCTAGACTACTAAAATTTGATTTTTTTTCTTTTTTTTTTTTTTTTTTACCAGCAGGATGAGGAGTTTATCCCAACTGCGTCCTATATGCAGCACGTGCGTCTTGTCTCGTGTAGATAAAGGAAAAAAGGCGCCAGCCAGAAGGATTTTGGGCATTTTAAAGAGCCGCCCTCATGGGAGCTTGAACACTGGAGGGCGGAGATATGATAAATGGGCCACCAACAGCACTAGGAAGGCTCAACCTCCAACTCCTCAGCTCCTCTTTTCTTTACATTTTCCAGGTTTGATCACAAAATCCTAAACAGATGTGCAAAAGTTGCAGAATAAATTACAGGAGGTGAAAGGACTGGGGGGAAGGAAGAGGAAGAAAGTATTATAAATAGAGAGGTTTATTTTCAACATGCATTTGGTGAACAGTAGGTCTACATTCCAGTCTCCACTGTAATGGTGAGTGAACTATGACCTCCCCCAATGTAAACACTAGCAGCCTTTTAACTCAGAACGTTCAGCTCCATAGCCATAGGACTCTACAACATGTTCGCTTACAACTGCTCATTTAAAAGATTTCACTTCATTTTTCACACAAGCAAAGTCCTCTTGAAGTGTCTAATTGTAATCTATTTAACCTAATCCATTTTAAAAATTTAATTAACTGATCAAATATTAATTAATTTGTAATGTTGGAACAAAATAGGGTTGTCTGAATAATGAAGTGGGATAAAACATGCAACATTTGTCATAAAATACAGAAGAAAGTAGTGCATTTAGTACACTTTTTATTTAAAAAAAAACTATTTTTTTATGGTCAAAAGCATTTTGTTTTATGGCTTTAATGCTTTTTCAATAAATCCAATGTTCCTATGTGTTTGTGAAAAATTAAAGTCTACATATCCAAAAAAGTAATAGAAAAACACTTCAACACATACAGATGTATTGTTAGAAAGATTAATTTAAATATACTTGACATAGTCATCTACATTTTTAATGCTTTTTGAAGATTGTAAAAATTTACACATTTGTCTTATTATTAGTTTTTAACTTTTTATTTTATGTGTTAGGACCTGTGTTTCTAACGATTTATAATAAAAAATAAGGTATTTTATGTATACTTGGTTAATATATTTGTCTTGCATTTTGTCATTAGTAATGAAGTAATTTTAATATTGCACCATCATTCCTTGTTATTAGAAAACATGTATACATTTTAAACACAGGAAAGGTTTTATGAAGTGAATAATAATTTTTTAAAAAAAGCTTTGAGGGCAACATTTACACCTGATTTTTTGTAGAGACTCACCAGCAAGTGATAAAGTAGGAAATTCACAAAATCATGAAGCATGCCTCTATAATGTATTTAACTGGAAATGCTGCAGAACAAAAGTATGACTGAGTAAGCATCCTGATGAGAGTTTCTCACTTGTACCTTCCAGTGATATTGTGAAAACATCCAAATATAAATGGTTTTAATAGAGCTACAAAAACATTCATCAAGGTGCTTTGTTCACCATTTCTTGACAAGCTGCAGACAAAAACATACATTTCTGCGGCTCTAGTTTCACATTATGTCCTTTGTTGTGTGCGTTCCAACTCATCCCCAAAGGAAAATATTCTCTGATATAGAGTGCATGTGTGAACAGCAACCATGGAGAAAGTTATGTGGGGAAATGACAAAACAGGGTAGAAATCCTCTGTCCCATTTTTGGCATCCGTTTGTCAACATGCTCTCGAAAGATGCCATCTATGTTGCCTGTTTCATTTTCAGAGAAATATGAAAATATTGGGATTAAAAACTCTGCAACAAACATGCACTAACATGTGCTGATAAGGTAATGACTGGAGCCTCAAAACAGTGATTATCCTGATGTTACTTTTCTCAAGACATTAGTAGCAAATCTATGATTAATTTGCAAATATTTATGTTCAATTAGTGTTTTATCAAAAATTTTTACTGTACTTTATTTTACACATGACCTGTAAGAATGTCTCCAAATTGCATTTCCAATTTCTTTCATAGCACAATTTATTTTAAGTAAAACTACTTGTACTTGAGTAAAATAATTAAATGTTTTTATATCAGTGGCTAACAGCATTTTTTATTGAGTAAAGCCTTTGTGCGCCAACATGAGTTGGCATTTTATCCACGATTATTACTCGTTAACTGACCGATAGCCATAACACTCCTTTTCTGGAGCTGTGGCTCCTTTTATTCGTACTCACATATAGAAAATGTTCATGTTCCTCGAGCCTCATCAGACACTTTCCATTTGAAATAATTCTGTTTTCAGTGGCATGTTGACTGTCGAGAAAAAAAGGTGAGGTGAGACACTCCAAACGGTGCAGTTTCTCATGTAAATTAACTACCCATCTGGAGTTGATGAGCTCTCTGCAATCTAGTTGAAAACAGCCACTAAGAATGCAAAGTAACCTGAAGGTGGTAGAACAGGGTCCCCCCCCCATTCTGTTTATTGCAGCTTCTTTGTTTCGTAGGTGGACATCTCAAAAGGATTGATGAGCTTTGTCATCTGCAGAACGTACACAGATGTCAATACACTGTGCATACATGATCAGAGAGAGAGTATAGTGAAAAGGGGATTGGATAGGGCATGAATGGAGAGAGCGCTTTCCTCAATGAATCCAATGTTCTGCTCAGCATGTGCTTGCCTTGCATACCCCCCTCACCCCCACACGCCACTCCCCCTCCCCCCCAATTTCTCACTCTATTCACTTCCTTCCTCTATCTTCCACAACTACTTCAGCCCCATCCCCCACACCCTCACAGGACTCTGCCATACCCAGTCCCTGAGTGTGTAGAGGGACGCAGGAAAATAGGTTGGCTCTGTGTGTCTGTGTTCTTGTGTGGAGTGTTGTTCTCTGCCACTGGCACCACCTGGAGACTGGTGAGGGGACTGGATAGTGTGACTGATCAGGGATGATGCAAAACAAATGTACATTTGGTTGTGATGCGCAGCAGCTGTTTACAAACCTGAAGCATATAGTGCAAAGAATGGAAAATGACAACTGAGTATTGCCATATAGCTTAAATTTCCAGCTTATTCTGTAGATATATCTACATAAAGCTATTACGGCTTAATCCAAAGAAGTTTTACCTTCATTAGTGTTATGTTTCTGCAACTAGCAGTGATGATTTTTTTAAAAAACATTTGGTCTTTGTTGTATTGTTAAACTTGTACTATATGTTATGGCTTTATTCACCTGTTTAAAACCCTTTATGACCTACCATAGAAAAAGTTCGCCTAAGCATATTTTTACATTTTTGCATGCTAGTTAGTTAAAATTATACAGGCATTTTGAAAATCGATATGCGAATGGGAGCGCCGGTACTCCAGCAGGTCATAAATGGTTAAGCAATACATTGTATCTTGGGGTGTGGTAGCCACGTTGGTAGCTACGGAAATATGTAGAAGTTGGAAGAAAATGAGTCATGAGAAGCCAAAGAATCAAGAACCTTAGAAGGAAACCAGCTAATGATAAAGTGTGTACTGTGACAAGTTGAGTGGAGGCAAGAAAATGTTCTTTGAACAAAATGCAGATTTTGAATTGCTTGGATCCAACTGAGAAAGAAACAGTCGATTGGTAACCCCAACCTACTACCTCAGCTGAAGACACCTACTGTTTTTTCTTATCCTGTTGTAGTGTAAGCACGCACATCTGGGAAATTCAGGAATTACAAAATCTGGTGTCATGTGCAATTTACAAATGTATGGTTGCGGGACTTACAGGTGATTTATTATTTTATGTTGTAGCAGTGACATGTTCATATGTCTCTAATGTAGCCTGAAATGCACCTCCCCAGAAACTATGGGTCAGGTTTACATGATCCACAACAAATGTGACTGGCCCACTCAGAGGCATTGTATTTTCTTATACTTATCTACCTCTACTTCTGCTTCTTCATTGCTTTTAAGACGGGTAGCGATATAGTGTTATTGTAAGTGTACTTCCATTACACTTTTTTTGCAAAACAAAAGTGACAGTTCTGAAATTGCGAAAAATTATTGCGACTGTCAGTACAACTGTTGCGTAAATAGTCAAAAGAAGATGAAGGCAGCGGATGACCTTTCAAGCAATTGTTCAGAGGCAAAGCCCTTATGTAATGCAGTAATGCATGATGACTGAGTAGTTTTATTGTACAATGACATCATAGAAATGAGGCCAAAAACAGCTGGTGACTAAATTTTGGTTTTGGATTGACCGACTATGTAAAAAAAAAGAAAGTTTCCATTATACTTTTGTGCTAAACTGGACATGTCTGAAAAACCACCTCATAAAACAGCAAAATTATTTTTGTGATATTTGACCCTTTTTTTTGACATTATAAGTCTTTCTATTACATGTATTTCTTTACGATATTTAGGTTTTGCTCAATTCTAGTGGTAATGACACTGTGGCTAGTGTCAGTAAAGATTGCTGCTGCTCAACATTCGTCAGCCGCATCTTTCTTAATGTTTTATTTTCTCTTGTCATATGTGAGCTACACAACAGAAGTAAACAAAATGAGACTTAGCTCTGCTAGCTACAGCTCTGTAGAAAAGAATGTGCACCGCCACCTAGTGTTGGATATCATAATTACAGCTGAGCCAAATTCTTCATTTGCTTATGTGCGTAAACTAATAGGCACATGAGGGAGGAAATCGTAGCAAAAGCATGAAAGTGATGAAAAACTATCAAATTGTTTGTTTTTTAATTTTTATTATTATTATGCCAATTTGAAGCCCTGGTGAGCTTATCATCACTACAGTCTCAAACCATAATTAAATAACAAAAGACAAATAGTACGAACAGAGCAACAGCCTTACCACTCATCTACTAACATGACTGCTTTACCCAGAGTGCAATGTGATGTGACATTGTTTGGGGTCTTTTGGTCTTTCTTGTATTTCAGTTATGTATCCCTTTGCTACTCTATCTAAAGCATAGCACGTATATTTTATAATGACATCATTAAGTTTTGTGAAGTTTTAAAGTGATGGCGGTAAGTCACACTTCAGATGACATTTGAGACTGGACAGTAGATATACATCAAGATCCCCATCAAAACAAAACCCTCTTGAGTCTCAGTTTTCTCACATTATGACCTAGCTGTACTTTATATTAATGTTCAAATGCACACTTTCTTTTAGGGAGCATAGTAGTGATGGAAGGAAGCAGCTGAAAGTATGCCTTTTCTGGGCCTATTGAACAAAAGGTGTTTAACAAGTTCTGACTGACTTTTTATATGTGAGGATTTAATTTCACTGGTGTAACAGCCTACGTGTTATTGATGCAGAAAAGACTTGATCTGTTTTTTAATTGGAAGACAGTCTCCTCCATCACTGGTGTTTTGTCAGCTGATAGTTAAAAAAAAATAGATCTAGAGGCTGAAAGTGCTGATGTATAATAGGACAGAGAGCAGAGGAATCAGGTGCAGCTGAGAGGGTTTTAATCAGTTTTCTCTTGTTCATTTGACCCAGACACTGAAAAAAAACATGTACTTCTTTCCACTAAACAGACAACAACAGGTTTAAGTGCTATATTTATAGCTGAATAAGTGCTTTGGTTCCCTCTGTAAATGTTGAGGTTGCATTTTTGCAGGGTTAAAGTTTTTGAAAAAATGCAAATATGAAAGGGCACCACTTCAGTCTGCATGCAGTCAAGTTAGTTGATAGGCATACACAGTAGGAGGTATCCAACTGATGGTATAAATAATTAAACAACAGTGCTGTCTAAAGTTTATTGCTGCTTTACTTTCCTTTCATGATTCCATGGAGTGTCAAAGTATTAATTTCACAGCATTTGAACCACAGAGATAAAGAAAAAACAACCTTTAAAAGCTGTATTTGAAGACTATTCTTTAAAAGCAAACAATAAAGAGATGTTAGAGATACATATGAAAGACAAAACTTTGACCATATTTTTATGATATAGAACATAATTATGACAGCATTTTATAGAAATGCTTCAAGTAAACAGGATCATATCAAGTTATAAAATAAGGAAGTAGGTCACCTATTGATTCATCTTCTTGAACACAATTTAGTTATTTCTTTTATTTATTCAATTGACACCACAGTCGGTACACATACATATCTCAAACAAGCCATATGGACTTGTCAAAAGCCCAGAACCTTTATTTGTTGAAATGAATTTTCTTTCTTTTTTTTTCTTTACCCTTTTCTAGTGCTTTTGTGAACAGTTTGGTTACATTAGGACATCAAGTGCTAATATTGTGGCGTTAGGAAACATTGCATCTTGAAATAGATCCTATAGCAATATCTTTGAAAATGCCAGAGTCCTATCCTACCCTCAGCTGACAAAAAACAATGTGGAAACATGAATGATACTCAGAATACAGTACTGTAAGAAAAAAAAAAAAGGTCTTAGGCACCCATAGTCTTGTTGTTTTGTCAAATTTTAAATGATCTCCCATATTTATTCTTCAGACTCATTATTAAAATAAAAACAGAAAATACAGTGACAGTATTAGAAGCAGATAGTTTGCAGACTACTGGCCATTTTTTAATAATCGGTATCAGCCAAAGGAAAGCTTAAATTGGTCATTTTCAAGGTACAGAAAATAAAACCACTTAAAGTTCAAAACAAAATTACTTTAAACACAAAAGTCAGAATTTAGTGTGAATGCCCTCAGAACCAAGCACAGATTTAATTTTCTTTAAGGGGACTATTCCATGCAAATGTTTTCAGTAACTTTGCTCTTTTCAGCTTTTAGAGAGCCATGTTCTCTAAAAGCTTGAATCACAGAGACCTGGAAATAAATATGGATGTCATTAAAACCTTGACAAAACAACAAGCTTTTAGTGTGGGGGTGTCAGAAAAAATCTTCAAAAAAAAAAAAAAAAGTCTGTCCATCATTTAAATAATTTCAAGACATGGCTAGTCAAAAAAAAAAAGCATCTTCAACAAGTCAAGAATATGTGAATATGGATATCTTATGAAATTCCCTTCAAGTTTTTAAAAAAATAGTTTAATATGAATTATTTGCAATTCGTGGATCAGAGACTTTCAAATAATTACATTTATTCGTAAAAAGCTAATAAGACGATTTAAAAAAAAAAAAATCACTGAACAGCTCTTGACCCACAACAAAGCAGCAAAACAAACGGATGGGCCAGTTTGAATTTGAATATTAATCGTCTCTTACAAGCCTCTTCGTCAGAGTCTCTGGCTCTTGAACTATTCTGCAGCCATGGGCAGACAGAATCCTATTAACCACAAGAGTGGGAGGGGGTCTTGGCCCACTTTGGCATTCTCGCCCCTTCCCCCACCATGTCCTTCTGCCCTCCACCCCCTTCTTCCTCCTATATGCTCATCTGTCTTCCCCTCCAGCACGCGCTCTCTCTCATTCTAGCAATCCATTTTTAGGCGCTGCGTAAAACCGCAGGCAGCAGCCGCCGCCAAACCAACTAACAGATGTGGACAAAAACATCCTATTCCTGCCTGGGTTTCCCCCTGCTTTCTTGGCCCTGGACGAGTCTGAACATGACTAATACACACACCCGCGCGCGCGTCACTCACATCCTCCCTCTCATCCCCTGAAGAAGAGATGCAGGGAAGGGGGGAAAAAATGCAGGAGGAGCAGCGGCGAGAAAATCCGTTGGGAGGGAAGAGGGAAAAGAGCGGGATCAGTTGAAAAGCGAGGTGGGCGGGGCCGGGAATATGAGTGGGTGTGTTTTATATTGCTGCGAGGGGGCGGATGGAGGTTAGTGGGCGGGGGGATGGATCCCGGCTGATTCAGCCCGCCCGTGATGAGTAGTATGTGACTCACACAAACACAGGAAGTAGCGCGTGCTGCTTGTTTAATGAACACGGATCTGTATTTATGCGATACACCCAATATACAGGGAATAATGGGAGCCCTGACGCTACCTTCTTTCACTCCCTTACATCGGTCACTGACTCAACGCTCCGCTCTCGATTTCACATAGTTTCATTTCCACATCCTGAGATTTCTGGAGCGAGCTCTGCGGGTGCATCAGTCACACTGTGACTCAAGCGTCAGAAATTCTTTAGGGAGAAAACAGTGCCATATTTGAAACTTCCTTTGGCAGCGATGGCCTGAACGTGCGAACAGGTCACCCTTCTTATTTATTTATTTCATTTGGGATTTTTCTTTGAAAAATGTTGGACTCTCTTTGCTGTCGTTTCCCTACTTGTTTTATTAATGTTTTTATTTTATTCTTCACTCCGTGTGGTCCTGTCTGCATTGTGTTATGTTCTCTTCTGCTTCAACATTCTGGATGAACCTTGTTTTGTTTCTCTGTGTACTGTGCATACCGTTGAAATGACAATAAACAATCTGCACATATGAGCACATTTGTTATGTGAACCACATTCAGTCCACATAATCACAGGAGAATTGTGCTCCCATCAAATGCCACATCTGAGGAATACTTTCAAAATGTGGAATACCATCAACTGCACACATATTTTAGATTATTCAAAAACTATATGTGTACATA
>JAOWBL010000022.1:13420136-13445136 GCA_028564865.1 Zenarchopterus dispar
TATTATTATTATTATTATTATTATTATTATTATTATTATTATTATTATTATTATTATTATTATTATTATTATTATGAAGGTCAAGTTTGTCAATTTAAAATTGGTTTTAGGGCACAAATTACAAACTGTATTTAAATAATGTTCTGTTGCAGGTACAATAAAATAAAATTAAAATGTGAATCCATAACACTTCATTTGTAAGTCTTTACTTCCCCTCTCCAGTCTTAAGGTTTTGATAGATAATCTTAAAAATTTAGTTTAGTTTAGTTAAAATCACAGAAGTGAACATGTCTGCAAATCCAGTAATTGTACCAGCTGCTGGGCTGAATTTCCTGAGTGGGATCTAAGCTGAAAGATACAAGACACGTCTCAGTTGGCCAGTTCCGACTGAAGCAACAGCTTAGCATCATTCACATCCACAGTGTTTAAACAAAGTTTGTGGATGACAGGGAAGAGCAGAGAAGCAGAGACAACAGACAGTGAGTATACAGGTATATTTTCACAAAATCCCTCCAACTGCCAGTGAGAGTTTCATGTTTGTGTTGGTAAATACAGATTCTTTTTTTTTTTTTTTAAACTATGATTATAGCATCACAGCTGTGGATGATGTGGAGCTGTCACTTCAGTCACTTCAGTCTGGATTTGCCACCACACATAAATGAGAGCTGCTGGACAATTTAAATTTCCCACATGGGGATTGAATGCCTGTCCATCTATTAAAATATGTAACTACCTAGTTAAAAGCCAGTTTCTAAGCACACTGAACTTGTAGAGAAACCAGGAATACATTCATGTCCGAACCCAGATACTGTAACATGAGAAAACTCCTTATCCTGTAGACTTTGACCACACTACCATATTCTTTGTTTTTAGAAGAAAATAAAAATCTCACACACACATCTGAGCTGTCATCATTGTAACACTTGCCACTCTGTAAGTCACTGTGCGCTCATTCAGAACATGAACCTGTCTGTTGTTTTGAAGATTTTCTGCTTGAATTACTCAAAGGACTCAAAAGCCCGATGCTGTTTTGAGCAGCAACAATAATGATATAATTATGAGGCTTTAATTAATGAATTTCAGATGAACAGATGTGTTTTTTGTTTGTTTGATCTGAACATGTATCTATTGTTTTAGATAAAAACAATGTCTGTAACACACCACCAAAAACAAAGTAATTCCAAGCTTCCAAGCTAGAAATGGTATTACAGGTATTTCTCTGGGTAGAAGTGTTAGAAATGAGTTGTAATATAGACACTAATCTGAGTTTTCTAATGCGTCAATAATATTTGGGGAGCTGATTGGGGTGGTTGATGGTTGAGGATGGTTGATGCATCTGCTGCACCCACTGGGATTCCAGAAGGTGCAGCAGGCCTACTGCGACCCATATGCCTAAGCGACAGGGAAAATATGAAGAAATCAGAACTAGTAAACAATCTCACTTCAAAAAGATGAGCAGCAATGCTTTGAGCACTTTTACTTTTTATTCTCTGTGCCAATCAGCACTTCACTAGACCATTAATAAAATCCCAAAAAACAAACAAACAAACAAACAAACAAAAAAAACAATGGATAGTGCCTATAGCCCACAAGCACATACAGTACTGGAGGATGGTACAGAACTGAGACTTTTAACACGTACTTATTTTGCATTTAGTAATACAGATCCGTTTGACACCAAGAAAGGACCTCTTCTTCCCCAGCCTTTTTACATAACAACTAAACAACCCTGATTGTGCTGATCATGTGAGGAAATTAAAATGATCACTGTAATACAGAAACCTTGCCAGCCCTCCCAGCGGTTACAGCAGCATGGATCTTTAGTGGGAGCACTGCAGACAGAGCAGGTTTATTCTCGGTAGTAATTAGAGCTTTTCAGAAATGCTGCCCAGTCTTTAAAGAGAATGTCTCTTAATTGCTACCTTTGTCGCAACATTGCTGGTGTTTGAAGGGATAATAACAGCTGGTCAAAGTAATTGTTGCTTCATGAATTCATTTGGACTGAAATGTTCCCCCTAGAAACTGGTTATTGTTGTGCACTCAAACCTGCTGCATGTCATTACACAGATGCTGCAAAAATGATGTTGCGTGACAAACAAATATGCTAATACGCTCCAGAAAGAACATCTTATCATGTGAAGTAAAGGAATGATTTGCATAAAGTCCGAATCTTAGACTCCAGCAAATAGAAAATAATCTTGGCCTTGTAGATGAAACTGTGAAATTAAGCAAGAAATCATACCGCACTCTAGGGATTACCATGCAAGTTTTATTTTGAAAGGAAGTGAAGACCAGAATCTTTCCTTCTGGAAGTGATATGCAGGGCCGTCGTCATTATTAACATACCTGTGGTTGTCCCAGTCCCACCTCTACTGTCAGAGCTGCAGAGAAAGAGAGACAGCACTCATTAGCTGATTGTCCTGTTGTCATGATTTGCTAACCTCACAGAAGGAAAGATGTTCCAGTTGTTTCAGTCACCTTACACTACCAGAAAATTGTGACACACATACTAAATTGCTGTGTAGACAGATGTGGCCTCAGTAGGGATAAACACAGCCCTGTCTCATCTTGTATTAATATGCGTCCTGAGAAAATGTGTACCCAAATGCGTCTTGAGTGATCAAATCTGACCTTCCCACTTTATATGCAAATAAAGAGACATTATTTTCACTCCACAAGCACTAAATGCAGTTATTTGTAAATGCCAAAGTCATTAGCCTGAAATTACGAGGTGTAACTCCCATCGAAACTGTAAATAACAAAGTGAGGAAGATATGATATAAACATTCTTTTTCAAATTTTATGTAGCAAAATATACATTCAGTACTAACCGATCCACAAACTGGAGGAAGAAACTGAATGACAAAGAGCTTTACTGTGGCCATCTGATTGCAGTCATCATCTAAGCTGATGACATAATTTCATTAGATGGCCATTGAATCTGTTGTAGGATTTTTTTGCGTTCAGAGTACGAAGCGATTGTTGCCACCAGTGTCTCAAATCCTTTTCAAATGCATCCTGAGTAATCACATCCAAATCAATCCTGGACTGTGTTCAGACTTTGCATTATTTGCATTAGTGTGGCTCACTTGCCATCCCTAGAACATATTTCAATGCAAAATCTGAACAGGGTCACACATGCATATAGAGTTGTTGAAAACAAAACAAAACAAAACAAACAAACAAACAAAAAACAATCTGGTTTTAATCAGCAAACCGTTGATTGATGTAGAATTGGAAACTACACGTTAAAACCAATACATGAAGAGCATAAATTCAATCATTTTCTAGTTAAGACTGGAACCAGGAATGTTCTGTATGGACATCAAGAGAAAGATGTTTGTCCGAACAGGGAATAAAGATGTCTGTTTTTCCTAGTAGATATTTTGCAGTTAAAAAGTGTTTTTTTTTTTAAATTATCATTCACCTTTTGTTGTTTACACATTTTTTTTAAGTTGACATTTCATCAGACCCTTACTGTAAAATAGTTTTGTTACTGTTACTTTTGTTGAGCAGCATTTAGTTACGTGTTTTAAAGGTTCAGAAGGACCCTTCACTCTTAAAAATGAGACTTTCTAAATAGTGATCTCGTGGAGCTGCCGTGAGAATCCAAGGCCTTTTCAAACTTAAATTAGAGACTAATTGGCTAATTAGTTCCACATCGTTAGTCCATCCCAGTGGCCCTTGTGTTAAACAAGAAGCTGTTATTTCTTGTGACAATGCCAGACAAATCATCACAAAGTAATTATTCAAGACCTGTATGTATGCTTTAAGAGATATTGTATCGTGATCAGTTTCTGTAAATATAGTGCTGAGCTGAGAAGAAATAATGACTGGTACAGGACTGGTTGTTGTTGTTGTTTTTTCTTTTTCAGATGCAACCAAATTCAGCTGACAGAATCTCAAAACTAGGTCCACGGTCACTGGTATAATGTGGTATAATGTGTTGATGGAGCTTAAGAGGCTCTGGTGAGAGATTTTTTTTTCTTTTTTAGTCTTTAGACACAAGCAAAACAGCCAGTTTGACCTCTTTCCAGGTGAGCTAAGTTAAATGAAGCTAAACAGCAAAGTTTGATTCTGGCTGTAGCTTCATATTTAACTAACAGACATGCAGCTTTAACCCGTCAGACTATTTCTTCAGAAATTAAGTATTTATCAGGAGTCTTACAGTTATACTAAAATCAAAGTTTATACCTAAAGGCCTGAGCTATTTTTGGTATATTTCTGTCTGAAAATCTTGCCTATGTGGTCAATAACAGCTGGAAAAATCTTCAGGTGAAATTGGAAAAAAAAAGGCTCTGCAGAAGTCTCAACATGCCTCCTTCAACGTATTAACAGGCATAACTTAGATCTGAAAATAGACTTACTTCCATCTAATCAAATTTGTAAATTAAAGATGGACTAAAAGCGCTCCAGCTAGAGCACAGAGGTCTACAAATCCTGGAGGTTCCCAGATCCAGACTGAAAAACAGAGATGATAGAGCAGTTTCACTGATGGACAAACCTTTTAATATAAAATTCTCTTAAAAACGTCCTTGTTTTTTCTTTATCTTTTAGTTACTTCCTGAACACTTGAATGCTGTCTTAGTGGCCCTCAGCCCCACTTATTTAAATACAGTTTTATCTCCACTTACTGTGTGATCTACTATGTTACAGCTTAATTGTATTCCTCTGTTGTAGGTAGCTTTGGATTGAAGCATCTGCTAACTGTAAAGTAGTACTGACAGAGCCTGTGGGTTTTTGATTTTAATTATTACTTTGAATATTTTATCACATCAGCTTTTACTATTATTAGCCATGTATTTATATTTACATTGCTTTATTTATCTGTTCAGTTTTTACAGAATTTTGGTTAACTTTGTTGTTTTAAATGTGCTATGTGAAGAAGTTTTGACTTGACTGGACTAAAAGTCTTACAACATTGACTGAGTAAAGAGTGATGTAACTGAACATGCTCTAAAATTTCTCATTTGCAGCTCAACCAAAATTTGATGCAGAAGGAATTAAGCTTAACAATGATGCATCCACTTTAATTAAAATTGTCCTCAGCAGCCTTTTCAGTTACTGGCAACCTTTAGAAAAATGGCAGTGGGTTCCCTTTTTTTGCAACAGATAAAGCTGGGTCCTGCCACAAAAAAAAAAAAAAAAAAAAAAATCATCTCTTGAAATGTAGATACATTCAGGGGCTGAGCCTTTACACCAATTGCATGCCTAATCAACATCCACGGAGAGAGTTCTGGCTCATTAAACAGGCTCTTTGTGCTGGCATTAATAATGCAGAGGCAATGTGAGAGCCGTGATGTGCTCAAAGACCTGCCATCTTGTTAATGCACCATTAATCACGAGGGAAAAGACAACAGCACTGGGGGCGTTTGACCCCTCTAGCTTTAGGTGATGGGGGTCAGAAAACTGGTCACTTCTTATGTCAAAATGTCATTGCACGTCTCAGTATCAAGATGATGGGACACAAATTACCCTTATGTAACAGATGCATTCAAATGTAACACTTTATTCTGGTTACAGTGTTTTTAACAACACCCCCATCTCTCCCTGTACTTCAGTGGCTGATTATTTGCAATTTAGCTTTTTGTTGAAGCAGACACTTACAGTTTGTAACTGAAAGCACATCTAAACTAAATTGCTATTTCAAACATAACATATCTTTCTCTTTAAAAAAGTTCTCAATTCCAGTTTACTTATTGTATCTAAACATTTCATTGTGGTTTGAAAAGAAAACATAATCGTAGGAAATAGTTCAGAACTAAAGAAGGCTTCGCCCTTGCTCTCTCTGATTTCAAATTGTAAAATGCCTGAACAAAAGAACAAGAGTCGAAAAAGTGACCTGAATCCTTGCAGACCAAGTTTTCTTCTGCACCTACACAAGCATTGCCACATTTTATCTGACTTTACCGCTCTCAGTTGGTGATAGACACCAAATTTGAAGGCTTTTCTGACTTGCTCCTATTCCCTTTTCCTCCCACCTGCTTCTTGAACTAAAATCAATGTTCCAACCCTTTCATCCTCTCTGCTGATTGCCTGAACCAGGGCAGAGTCTACTGTATCGGGAAGCACCAGACTGACATTTCCCACTAGCTGCAGCACCTACAGGAGATTCTTAAAGTAAATCAGCTGCCCTTGGGATAGATAATCCCAGGCTAAAACCTCTATATTCTGTGATTAATGATATGTCTAGTGGTTGTGACCCTTGCTCACTGTGATGCCTTTTTGTCGAGCCCACAGCGTTTTGCATGGGGGACCAGCACAATTACGCACAGGCAAACAGACATTGCTAAAAAGGACCTGTTTTAGCAAAGAGACATATATAGAATTGCATATTAAGAGAAGCAGCCACTGTGGCCACAGTAGCGCCAAAACAATTAGATTGTCTTTACAAATTACAGGGATTTATTAAAAAAGACCTTGAGGACTTTCTTTTGCTTTCAAGTGCATTGTACAGCTAAAATATTTAATATGTAGTTTTATTTTTACATATGTACATTAAAACTTAAAAACACACCGAATGTGTTAACTTGTCATAAGCAACTTACAGGCTTAGGCTCACATGAACCCAAGCTTACAATAGCCAGAAACCTTTACAAATACTTAATGTTAAGGCTAATATCAAAAGACCAAGCTTGTAATAAATGGATTTCAGTCAGTTAACTCACACTCTGGCATTTAAACATCACTTATAGCTTGGAGTCTGGTCCTCATCACTCCCCACAGATAATACTTAGGCTGAGATGTTAGGAGTGATGAACAACTGAATTCTCCTCTTCTGATCTTTAGAGTTGGAGCATACAAGTGGAAGCTGGGCTACTGGTGGTGGGGTTTGGTAATTCCAGCTTAGTCAGCAAGGCAGAGATGGCCTCTGTTTGCTCCTTTTAATAGTCAGATGAACTAAGGGATGTGACTGGAATAAACCGTTCAGGGGTTAATTCTATGTGAATGCAAAATGTCACTTTTATTGCCTACCTGAATTGGCTCTGGAGTCCCTTCATATTTGAGCTACACCATTGTACTGCAGTACACACCTTTGCACACACACTCACTGTATAGGTACTGTTTAACAATAATCTGAAACACTGAATCCAAGATAGCAATTATTACATCACAAATCATCAGCGCTACTGTGCTACATCGATGTAGAATGATGATGTGTGGTAACTGCCAAATAACTCCAAACTCAAAACTGTGTGCAGGTGTGAATTTCAGTCTGCTGCTGTAGATGCAGTATATATAGAATGAATAATTCAATAAGTCTCACATCTCAGTGAGAAAGCTGCAAGCAAATTTCTGCATTAAGTTTTTATTTTATTTATTTACTTTCCCAGTGTTTTATTTTCAGATGCACCGTGAGCAGTAAGTCATGAGGCAAAAGCCTCAGCACGGCCGCTCGGTGACCAGCAGATGAAACCGTGATTGTACTGTGCAGCCTCCAGCTGTCACTGTGTGCAAGAGGGAGTGTGCAGCAGGTCGTAGCTGAGTAACAGCATTCCAGCTCAGCAAATGTACACGCTCAGAGGTGGCAGTGCAGGTGCAGTATAGACTCGAAGTGAAGATTCACAAGCAAGCAGCTGGACAGAGAACAAAAGGTGAACTTTAATAAACTCGCTGACCTGGCCATACAAAAAGGGTTTTAAGACCTGAAGGAGCAGGACTGGAACTAAATAGATGACTAAGTATATATCTTTATTCCTTTTTTTCATAAGAAATACAGAGGAAGATGTTGGCTAACATATCACAGGTGTGTGGTCAGTAAATAACCCATATATAAAACAAAAACAGAAAGCAAAAGCATACAGTTAGTAGGTTTCCAGCACAAGTAGACTTGCACAAAACCTAAATATCGCAAAGAAAAGCCCGTAATAGAAACATCTAAAATTTAAAAAAAAACTAAAAACTGTCAAAGTTCACAAAAACCTATTTTTGGTTTTTGCAGCTGGTTTTTCAGAATTGTCAATAGTTCCGTTCAGCACGAACTGTAATGGAAACACTCTTTTGCATTTCCATGTCTCTGGCAGGTCTGGATGTAGTAGGTAAATCTAAAGTTATCAAAATCTAGTTTCCAGCTATTCTATTAATGCAATGCAGTTGTGCTACAGCACTACTTAATCATTATGCATTAGCGCATTACATAAGGGCTTTGAATAATCATTTGATTGATCATCTGCTGCCTTTGTCTTCTGTTGACTATTTTCACAACAGCGGTAGCAGCAGTTAATATCACAATTGTCACTTTTATTTTGTGAAAAAATGTACAATGGAAATCCACTTAGTGTGTGTGAGCAGCAGGATTTAAAGTTAACCAAAACTATTTCAAAAACAGAAATTCTGACTACAGAATCATATAAAAAAAAGCAAATACCAACTCCAAACAGAACAGAAGCTTTAGGAAAACAATTAAAATTAGCAAACCAAGATTAACTCGTCAGAGAAAAGATCAGAACAAAACATAAGAACACAGAGATCCAAATGAGAATGTAAATAGAGCAAAGTGAGACTTGTGTGCAGCTGTTCAACATCTGCTTCTCTTTTTGGCGGTGGTGTTACCGGATTAACCTTGTTATACACACACACACACGCACAAATAAAAAATTACTGTCATGAAATCATGATCTCTACACCTGCCTTCATCAGCCGGTTTCATGAGGACTGTAGCCTCCATACATGAGGGGCTTGCTCAAGCATGTGAGCTATCTGACCTCTCAGTATAATTTTTTAGAGCTGATAAAATGTAATCAAGGTTTCATGACGGGATGAATTAATCACTGGGATAAAACTATTGTTTGTACTAGACTTATTTCTGCAATTCTATTTTGGGACTGTGGAGGTTGAACTACTTCTGGTGCAGCAAATACTTCTTAGTTGAAGAACTGCAGTTTTGGGGACTTTGACAGTAGGTTTTATTCTACTAGAAATATAATACCTTTCTTAGTATGGTTTAGTAAGTATACACATGTATATGATTATGGGAAGCATACATCACATACAGTCTGATTTAAACAATGTAAAGTGTAAAAGATAACGTTTGAGATAGTGCTTCTGAAATCTGCATCAACTCCAACATTCATCTCTTCCAAAGTGAAAACATGTAAGTGCTTTTGTCAAGTGTCATAATTTCACTTGAGTGTCTAATCTCCGAAATAAGTTGACTTCCCCACAAAGCCAGACCACACATTAGCTAAGCAATGAATTAATTTGAAATGCACCTGGTACTAGCACATAGCACCTGATTTTTGTTGTCTCATCCACAACCAAATGGTATTTGCACCAAATAATACTCCTGTGCCAATCTCCACTACGGCATCAGCCAGCATCCAGCTGTCCTCTATTTTACACAGATACTCAGACAAATCTTTTACGTGATTCCTTTATGGATCAAAGTCTGTCTCAAAGCTTTCTTCTCAGAAAATCCCAGCAGCTCAATCAGACACATATTTCCGCTTAGTGGCTTAAAGTTAATGACCCTGTTTCTCATCTGGGCTCCTCCCTTCTTTCTTCTGGCATAGAGGGTGAATGCTTCATCTTCACGGGAAGCTGTCAGAACATGATGAATGCTAGCAGTAGCCTGGCTATCAAAACCTGCATTAATTTTTAAGTACAATTACTTGAACAAAGTTTTTTAATTCATCATCATAAGAGGACTGTGGATGTGCAGGGGAAGCTTGGTATTTTGTGTAGGGAATGGCTGAAAATGACTTAGATTGTGGAAATTTAATGTGAGTGTGAAAGATGGATATTAGGCCGCAGAAATTGTTTTGCTTTGATCTCTAAAGTACAGCCAGCAGCGTTATGGGGATGTAAACCTGTGAATCTGTACAGCTGCATGCTGGGGTTTGCAGTGAGTGTCCACCTCATGATCCGTCTCATATTGCACTAATAAAACACTTTCCAAGCAGCAATTTTGAAGTCCTACATTTTACATAAAGGACTGTCTGGCACAAAGTTAGCTTAGCTTTTGCTACAGAGGGAGGTTAAAGTCTTTTACAATATGTCATGGAGATTTCCATAAAAGAGACTGAAGGGAGGTATAAAGAGGACTAAGGAGGCTGTGATAGAGCAGTGAGGGGTGAATAATTAATATGATATGTTCAGCTGTACAAACCTGAGCTGCACACAGCAAGTCTGTAAATATGATTACTGCAGACAGAGTGAAAGAAAGGAGGGAAATCATTTCAACATTCAAGGCTGTCAAACCCTGACCTGAATTTGAGGTGCTTTCTTTTATCCCAGTGAAAAAGATGAAGATGTGTTTCCTGCTGAAAGTCACAAAGGAGCCACAGGGCAGAGCCCAGAGTGCCTTCTGGGGCTGTGCATTGACAAATCCTACATGCTTGCAGTCTCGCTGCAGTCAGTGGGAGAGCAATGAGTCATCTCAGCTCTTTAGTGAAACCAGCTTTGTTTGAGCTAATTCATGAATCTGACAATGTACAGCAGACATGTCAAGACTATGTCAGAATGTTTAAAATCCCCTTTTATATGCTTGAATACATAGATTAGTTTTTAGTCAGAGAGCAGTGTCATCTCTCTCTCTGGCTGCTAACTGATTGCCTAAAATTCCAGTTTTACAAGCAGGGTTAGCCTTTGCTGCTAACATGAAGTCAAATGAACCTGATGAAGTGTTCCATTAAATAATTGTTTCACTACCTATTCAGTCAGTTCTTCAGTTAATTATTTTCTCTGACTATTTGGTGTAAATAGGTTTGTGAAGCTTTTTGGGTGCAAGTATTATTTGATTGCAATATACTAAGCTGTCATTTTAAAACATGTAGAAATGTAGTGGTACAATTTGCTCCAAGCTCGATCTTGTTTGCCTCCGGTTTGGCCTGAGATGATGTTTCTCTGGTGGTTTTATGCATCAGTTTCCCAAAGCTGCATATTGCACCTTTAAATAAACGTGAAATAATCAGCTCAGGGGCTCTTATTAGTTTATAATAATTGGCTATGATCTCACATAAAGTTTAAACCCCAAATATTCCCATACCCAAAGGAGCTGTGGTCATGCAAAACACCCACTTGCCTTGTTAATACATTATTTACTGTTGCTATCTGTCAGTGGAACAGCTTCCTGAGCTCCAACACAGATTAATGCAGATTCTGTTTAATATCCCTCACTTAATAGGTACCACACAGCCCTGTGTGACAGTCTAGATCACTGGTAATCTAAATAGAGGCAGCATGATTTGAGGAAACGGGTCAGCTGGTTCAGTATTCATTAAAGTTTGCTGTGATAAAGCATGTTATAGTTTTTGTCAATTTCTCCCCATGGCAGACACAGTCCACAGAAATATTGTGATATAAATGTATTGGATCAAACAGCATTTTAATGAGAGTTCTTCCTCTCTATGCTCATGCTGGATCAAGACTGGGGATTAAATTGAAGTGAAGATTCACTGAGATCCACTGGTGTCCTACTATGTTGAATTGGATTATAACTGGATTGAAATGACTCAGTTTAATTGGACTGTATTCAATTGAATTTTAAACTAGATTATAATTGGACTGATTTATTGGACTTGAACTTTTACTCGTCGACTGTCTTTCTAACATGCCCTGAAATTACATGTGTTCTAATTGATGCTACACAAGCACACTGAATTGAATTCATTATGGACTGCATTATGTGACCTGGTTGTGACTTGAATTGTGAACTCAGGTGTTGAGAATGATGGACAGCCGGACAGGCCATCATCACCTCTCATTTGGCCATTAACTCCTCCAGTCACGGTGGATTATTATCACTGGCTCCACACTCCTTGACAGAAGTCAGAGGGCTGTTACTCTTCAGTCCTTAAACCACAGCAGAATGGGTCAAAAGATTCTGAAGGTAGCCATAACACAGCAGACAGGCCCTGCAGCAAAGCTTGAAGCAAATGTCACAAAGTCATGTGCTGGACTTGCTATAAGATTTGTGACAACTTCAGTGTGTATGGAAAAGTTAGCCCGTCGTGATTTTGGTCCCACAGAGTCATTTGAAGAGGATTTATGTAGCGGTTAATTAACGTCACATCATAAAGTCATAATTCAAAAGAGCAATGTTCCACCTCAGAAGGCAGATGTATAAATGGTGTATATACATGAAAATCACATGCACATCTTTTCCTGATTATACAGGAAGACTAAAAACATATGCATCTCATGTATTATTCAGAACATGCGTGCATACGTTGTTGAGGCTTTTTGAGTCGATGTGGTGAAGTGAAACCAAGAAAAAACACAAAAGAATAAAATAAAACTGACATGGGACATAATAAAGTAGCATTAACACTAAAAATTACTGGTAACAGATGAGAATGTCCCAAAGACGGCCAAATAAGACTAAGACAGGTATAAATAATGGATGAATGGGATATAGAATAGATACAATCAATAACTACCTCACAAGGTTTGGTCCTTGGTATGGTACAGATTTGGATATTTATCATTACAGTGATCCCCGCTAGATCACTGTTCACCTTTCATGGTCCCGCTATATCGCAGATTTTTAGTGATTGTGGTGTTATGGATTTTTATAGCTTTTTACACTTAAATAAGCATTTTCTATATGTTTAAATATGTTTAAAGCATATGGGAGAGATATTTTAAGGCTTACACTTTTAAAAAATGTTTTCTATATGGTCTTGCTATATTACATTTTCATATATTGTGGGGGTTTCTAGAATGTAACTACCACAATAGATGGGGGGATACTGTATTTTTTATATTATAATCTGATTTATTTAGGGTAGCTACAAATAGAAACCATATATAACAAGTGTGTATAAGAATGCCAGTTTTGTGATACATAAATATTTTTTTCCAAGCTTAGAAATGTTAATTGCACCACTTGCTTGCACAGCTCAACTGTTCCTCTCTGGAAGATACCTTCTGCCAACAAGCACAAATATGGAGCAGGAAATAAAAAGGTATCAGATATAATAAGCTGGCAGCACAATTAGCAATGATGCAAGGCTTACAATCTAATTCCCTTTGATTGACTGCCTTTGTCCCTGTGTTTATCTCTTAGTACTTCTCCTCTTGGCAGACTCATAACATGCTTGTTCAGCCACAGTGCAGCTGCTCAGCATGCACATTTGACAAGAAGGGTAAAAAAAAATAAAAAATAAAAAATAAAAACTCTTTTATAGAAAAGATCTTTAGTTTGCGAATTTAATCCATGTCAGCAGACCAAAAGCGGACTGGATACCCTTTGAAGCTGGATAGATCCCTTTAAGTGGAGATGAATGGCAAAATAGAGAAGAGATTTTAGTGTTGGCAGCAATAGGAAGGCTGGCCATCCCTCTCTAGTTGCTTAAAAATGATACCACTAAAGCGTAAAGATGACACTATGAGGAAGGCAGTGTGCCTGAAAGGGTACTGGTTGATGACAGGGACCTTTGATACAAGCTCAGGAGTGCCAACAAAAGTGTGGCCATCATTGTGATCCACTCTGCCCAGCATAGAGCACAATGAAGTGGCTGTGACAACCACAAAGTGCAATTTATCAGAACACCATGTCAATAATTGTTTTGTGAAAAGGAAAGTTTTGTCGAATGAAAACCCTGGTATGTATGTGCCTGGATCCATCAATGTTGGAAAGAATATGGAAGAGGTTTGCTGGCTCTGCCTAAATATTACAAAATCTGCCCAACTAAACCTCACTTTAAGACAGATACTTTAATGCCTAACTTGTACGGTCCTCATTTTTAGACTTTTCTGCTTAGTCTACAAAAACTGCACTTGTAAAAAGACAAAGTTTACCCAGGGAAAAGCGTGTGAAGACTCATTACTTCAATTATTACATTATGAATTGTTACTTTACTTTCTATATTAGTTCATTTTACAATAACAAGGTATTCACATTTTGTTACAAGGCCATTACTTAATAGCTTGTACAGTGTCATATGAAAAATATTTATACAGTACAACTTATGTATAGCACCTAATATTTAAAGCGTAGTTTATAATTTATATAATTTATAATTTATTCATATGGATTTCAAATGCATGGCAATTGTGTAGGGGGTGAAATTTTTATACCACATCAGATACAATTACATAAAGACACAAATGTAAGTATAATTAGGGGCGTGGACTTTTGCTTGGTGGCCAGCTTAGCCAACAGCAAGCTGTCATAACTTCATCATCAGTCATCGATTTCTCTACGTAGCTTAGCAGTGCAGCTGGCAGCAGGGTTTTAGTCCAGTAATTATACTGTCTGTTGTGTGGCAAATGCTGCGTAAACCACGTTGCAGAAAAGTATAGAGAAGAGTGAGACTACCTGCAGCTGAAACAAGTTACCTCACCAAAGTGGAGAGTCTTTTTAAGTTGATGAAGTAGGCATAAAATTGAGACTGCATGGAGCACTGTTCTGCAGAGCATCTCATGAGAGAAATACCACTAACCTTGTCAGATACTTTTGTGTCCATCACCACACAGATTTTGTTACTGGAGTTAGTTTGCTTCCTCTGAATTCAGAAAAGTTGCAATAAAAGGTTTCAGGGGCACCTTTTGTAAATCTGAAGATGAGCCATTCATTGAGTTGTTCACATTTTTACAATAGTGAACGTCACAGACTCAGATCAGAGTTTAATTCTCCATCTTCTTCAACTTTATTTACCATAGCTTAGGAGTGGGCAGAGCTTAGCTGTAACACCAATTACAGCTTTTGTTGTAAAAGAGAGGGTTGGAGTGGAGTGAACATGGTGACTCAACCTCCTTTAGACCAGTTTATATGAGAACAGGTATAAAAACTTGGTTAAAAAAGATGCGTTCCTACTCCAACAATACAATATGTCAGAAAATTATGTCAGCTTTTGAAAAAAATAAAAAAGGCTCAGTCTTAGTATATTGTTGATGATAAGGTATTGAGGAGTATATCTGAAATGAAGTGAATAGTGAATGCCAATATGAAGCATCATTAAATCACTTATCTGCTTTTTAAAGGATTTGATGCCCTATCAGACTCTAGAGACACCAGTTTTTGAAGTACAGATGAGAGCAGCTCCTCCACATAAGTGACAGTCTTTCACTTAACTTGTTGTATTGATGCTTAAACCTTTGTGGGCTATTATTTTTTTAGTAGATAACCTACATGCCTTTTCACTCCTAGTAAAACATGTTTGTGCTTTTGTACTTTATGTTCTTTTTTCATGGTGAACAACCTTCAGTCCTCCATGAATCATATGTTGAGCATAATTCATGGTCGAAACCAAAAGACAAAAGCTACAATAACCAGTTGCTTTACATATTATGACAGCCCTGCTGTGTCTGAAGTCAGTTAGAGAGACCTGAGACTCCAGTGAGTTTGTCAGAGCTCCTCCACAAAGAGCTCATAAACATCAGTGCTTCGCTTTCTGTGCTGAGGCAGAAATGTGTTATTGAGTCCCAGATTTTCTGACTTCCTGAAATTTGAAAATCAGAGAACATTATCACAAAGTATTGAAGCTCTGCTAAAACTTCTCAGCATTCCTATGTGGAATATTCACATTTATCCTTTTGAATTAGTACTAAATAAGATTCAAAACTATGCATTTATTAGTTTAGCATCTATTATATCACAAACAAAAACATGCCATCGGTCAACTCTGTCATGTTGCTCTACATGAATATAGTAGAGTACCTTTTCAAAGTTACAAAAGTTTCTAGGGTTTGGGAAGTATTTATTGGACTTTGAGTAGCGATTTGAGCTGCTACATGCTCTTGCTACATACTGGACCACTAAGGGGTACAGGTTTCATGAAGCATTAAATAGCTGCAGAAAATCATGGAGCAAGAAGCAAGACACATCCTCAAAGCGAGGGGGTGAGGGGGTGTTGCTCTTGTCAGGAGCAACACAAGAGCTCAAAAACAAAAACGTATTGCCTTTTACTTCTAATTTGCATGTCACTTCAATGATATCCTTGGATTAATCATTTTTTGTGTTGAAGAGAGAGGTGGGTCCCCATATAGCCCAATAGTTTACTACCTAGACACTGCCAACTGATCTCTCAGAGTGAGAGCTGTCAAGACAGCAGGCCGCCTGTCAGACAGCTGTCAAACTTGGAGGAGAAGGGAGACGTGCAGGCCGTGATGCCTGTGACACCAACTGTAGCATTCAAAATCAATAATGTCAACTAAGGCTGTGTCCCAGCTAATCCTTTTAAATGCTTGATTTTCAAATTAAAAACAAACCTGCATCTCAGTTCAGGGTCAGAAGAGATCTTCATCCATGTTACAAAACTGTATTACCATATTTAGGTGGAAGTAAATTAAACATCTGCATACTGAATGTAAACAGCTGAGACCTCTGCTGAAATAAAAAATCTTAACAGCGTCAAGCACACCAATTACTGTTATTTGTGGTAGTATAACTCGACAATTCAGTGATACAGTAAATTTTTTTTGTAGGCATTTTCTCTGTAGTGTCTGCTATAGGCTACAGGATATGTTGTGCACAGTTGTGCTACACAGCTGTCAGTACATTTGGAAATCACTTTCTTTCATCTGTAGGAAAGACTTGCATTAACATCTCCCCATTGTTTGCTACACATACATTGAAACACACTTACACCCAACATGTGACAGTTTGTGAGCCAAATGTTGTTTGCTTAGAAACCGTAGCCACTTGGTACAAAGCAGCACTGTATCAGTTGGTTTTGTTTTCCTGAAAATCCCAATCTACGACTGCGCCGTGGAGTGTGTTTGAGAGTGAAATCAGCAATGCAGGGCAGGGCTTTGCTGAAAGGCCTGCTTTGCCTTAGAAGTAAATCCTGGGTTCAAAGACTAAAGTAGGAATAAATGAATTCCACCAGCTGCATCAGAGATGCGGCTTTCTGCTTCAGTTCCCCTCTAAAACACTTAGACCTCATTTTAAACTAGGACTTCAGCTGCTGGAGACAATCATACATCTTTGTGCTTCACTTTGTGATGCACGGGGGTTTCAGGAAAGATTTGGGAGCTTCTAATGCTTCTGCTCTTTCTTTATCTTTTTCATATACAATGCTGCTTTTGAGTCCCTCAGGAAACAGTCAGTTTCACTCTGCTTCCCACGCATATATGTAAAGAAATGCAGAAGAGAAGTGAATGGTGCTGTTCTCATGATAAAAATTCCACTTTATCCATTCAAGCATACCTCAACACTGAAACCCTTTTTGACAGGGTGGCAGCAACCAGAGGGATGCAGTATTCATAACTTCTGTCTCCATGAGAGGAGATAAACCCCGGTTATACTTAGTAGCTCAATGTGTGATTTGAAATATGTGATTCCTAACAAATACGTCTTTGCCCCCTATTGTTACCCCAGTGGGAGGTGCATTTGTGCCATTTCCTTTCTGTGACAAAACTATCTTTTCTGCACACTGAAAAGTGCTCAGCTCTGTTCACCAGCTTTTACATGGCTATTATGGTGCCACTCTTGGGGAGAGATTTAGAGGATTCAGAGAATGCTTTACATGACAGTTGCCATGGCTTTTCATTCTTTGATTTCTATGCAGCACCCACAAGAAACGTTTAATTTCTTCATCAAGTTTGAAAGAAATTGTCCTGATAATTCTGCATTTAGCTTTTTTCCCTTTCTCTTTTGAAAGCACTACCTGTCAAAACAAGCTAATGTTGAGCTTTTACAGAAAAAAGAAGCTCGACTGCTCCTTTATTTCATTTTAATGTGTCTTTTCTGTGTCTTGCATCACTCTCCTCGTGTTTGACAGCAGAGTATTGATCAGCGGGAGAAGTGTCACAGCTTCATATATCAGTGGGCCACTGTTTGAAAGCAGTGCAAATCATTTGTGGAACAAGTGAGATGTTTAACATTGACATTACACACAATTGAGGCTGCCAGTGTGGAGGTTATTCTGAGTTATAGTTTTGCCATAAAGCAACGACATCCAACAGTAAACATTTACTGGGTTTTTAGGTGCAAAACATGACAAAAAACAGAAGAAAAAAAAATTCAGAAAAAGCAATCAAAACCAAAAAAAAAAAAAAATTCTTACACATTCACAAAAACAGTCAATGACAAAACAAAAGAAATTAGGAAAAATCTGATTCTTTTTAAAGTCATTAATATTAAATCTTGTATTTCTTATGATGTATTAAGTGTGGGATACAGAGTTTGTGTATCTTGAGTACACAGGAGACTGGATATAATGCAACAAGTTTTGTGTGGAAATTCTTGTGTGCACCATATCAAAAATGCAGGATAAGTTCATGTGATACTTTTGTGTTTGAATCCACCCATCAATAAAGGTGTAGATCAGTAGAAAAGAACATGAAGCAGCTCTTACTAGCAGACATAGTCACAGTGAATACTTTGAAAGCGTTCTTGGTGCGTTACATCCCTCGGTGATCTTTTTCCCTTGGAAGCGCTATAAAACTTTTACAGACATTTACATTCTCACAAAGCACCTCTCCAGATCATCTTTGAAATATTTCACGACACCAAATACTACATTTTTTCACACATGTGCTGAAGGATTGTGAAAAATGATATGACATACTTCTTACTGCCAACTAAAAATGTCTACAGCCAAGTTTTTATTTAAAAGCACTACAGCACTATAGTTTAGCTGAACCCATGTTCTGTCCATTTCTTATGTCTGTCGTATTAACTGTAAATTTAGAAAAGTCTGATTTAAAGACTTAAAGTTCTCACTGTGCTCACGAGCAAATGCTTTATTTGGACATTTTTTCTTTTTTGTGTTTTTGTCTGCGCATTGAACTAGCTCATACAAAATGAGACAGAAAAGTTCAGCCACTGCTTTTTTTTTTTTTTTTTTTTTGCTTATTTCATCACTGCTTTGCATTTCTTATCTTTTTGTTTATGTTGTTGTCAATGCTGCCATCACAGAAGCGTAAATTTCCTCTGCCAAGGCACGGATGCAGCTCTTATACCATCACAGGCCCTGGCTTTGTTGACAACAGAACAGATGTCCTTTTTGTTTCTGTATACGTTTGTTTCACCTTCTTCTTCCCTTACTTCTCCAAAATAGATGAACAAATAAAAATAAAAATAATATTAGACTCAAAGAAGAAGAAGAAGAAAAACAAGCAAACAAACAAATGAAGTACACTAACAAATGGATTGCAAGAACAACTGAGTTCTTCTTTTTTGTTGTTGAATTTTTCTACCAATAACTCCATATATATGCTGGTTGAACTGTGAATAATTCACATTTTACATACACACTTGGAGGAAGATGCTTTGCAGTTACATGTACTTTGCATCTTTTAGCCCACAACCCACATCAAATGGGGTTTTCACACAGCTTCCGAGTAACACTTGAAATGTGGAAATTTCATGAAAATTTGCCTTGAGGCAACGACTGAAGTTTTTGCTGTGAGCAGTATGGTGTATACTTAGTTTGTTTTCAGTCTGCATGCAGTCTGTATTGATATGTAAATATACAGATAAATAACTCGCACTTCTTTTTCAATTTCAGTGATTCATGATTGAAAATGTTGCAAGCGAAGCAGGAATATACCTGTGAATCTTTAGTGTTATGAGAATGCCAGCATAACCTGTTTAAAGGATTGTGTATGTTTTTTTTGTTTAATCTTAACCCTTAGATGTTCCTCACAGGTTTCCAGATTTTTCCCTGGAAGCCAAGGGCAGCAGTACACACTGTAAATGTATCTGCATTTTACATGAAGGAAATGTTAATGAGTGAATATGAATGAGGCTCAGTATCTCCAGCTCTGGATGAACAAGCTAATAGACATAGTCTTGGAGTGGGAGAAGTGGGTAATGAAGAAAGGGAATTAGCTCTAAGGTTGCTGCCTGATCACTATTATAGAGTTTGGATGAATATAGATAGCCTAATATACAGAGTTACGTTGCATGTAATAGGGCTTTGTATGCACTATTTCTTTCAGATATGCTATACCCCAGTACACTTTAATGCCTTTGTTTTATTTCTTCTTCTATCCTAAGTATGACTCATCATACAAAGAAAATTTTATGCACGTTTAATGTGACACTGACTCAGATTATGACGCATCTGTTGTGATTTGTGTAATATTTGTCACATAGGTTACTGTGTGCTCTTAGCAGATCATGATGTTTCGTCTCCCCAACAGTCTAGCACTGAGGTTTTCAAACTGTGAGGCAGAGTAAAAGAAGGTGGGGGGTAATGCGCAGATGCAGCATGAGATGAAAGGCAATTAATGTATGAATACAAAGTCTATTAAAATCTCTAAATACCTAGTAGCCGCAATTTGCATCTCTGCACACTACTTTACAGAGTCAATTGCATTAAATCCTGAACTCACAAACAAGACAGTTTTTTAGATTCTGTTTCATGTCCATTTCCTTTTAACAAGGAAAACCAGAGATAAGATAAGAATATGGAACACCATGGTGTAAGGTACAATCATTGCAAAATGATCCTGAAGGCACTGAACTAGCATGAACTGCCCAAAGGCAACAAGGTCGATGGATCCCAAAATCCCACAATGAAGCCTATATGAAGAGTAAGGCAGATCTAAATGGGAAGATCATGGGCATGTGCAGCATAATAATCTGGCATCAAGAAGAGATGGAAGCTACTGACATCAAGACTAGAAAGCACTTGAGCGTGGAAGGAGGGTTACAGTACAGTAGGCAGCAGGGAGGCAAGAGACTACCAAAGCCACCATCCAGGATGAAACAACAAAGATCCAGAAGTATTAGGTTATTTCCAAAGAAGCTGGGATACTGTGTAAAATATAAATAAAAACAGAATGCAATGATTTCCAAATCTTATACAAATAGAACATTAAACGTTTTAAACTGAGCAAATGTAGCATCTTAAGAAAAAATTAGGTCATTTTGAATTTGATGGTAGCATGTCTCAGAAAAGTTGGGCGATGTTTCATTTAGCATTTTTTTCATGTAGCATTTCTTCTTATATCGACAATTGTCCATATACGCTTTGGAACTGGTGGGAGGGTCCAGTTGCTGGAGAAGAATGACGTCCCTGTTCTTGTCTTACGTATTATTTCTAGTTTCATGTTGTGTTCAAAGTGAAAGGTCTGAACTGGACTCTTTTACTATGATGCAAAGTTTTTGTAATGGATACATTGTCTTACTGAAAGATTCACAGCTTTCTCTGAAAAAAGACATCACCTGTACAGAAGTAGTTGCCATAAAACCTGTGCATATATCCTTTAGCATTGATGTTTAGTTTTCAGAAGTACGCACCATCATGTCGTCAGGGATACAGACTGAACTAAGCTCTGATACTCCCTGGATGGCATCTCTCTTCTTTAATCTGGAGGACCTGTTCATGATTTCCAAAACGAAGTTCAAAAAATTTGGTTTGTCTGACCACAAGACAATTTTCCACTTTGTTCTTTAATGCTCTCTTCAATGCAGGATACAGGCTGAAGCCTGTGTCTTGCACGTTTTGTAGATGTAGTTTTAGCAGATTGGTGAACTTTTTAAATACTCAACCAAGTGTCTGATCTGTTGCTAGTTCACTTACAAGGTGTTACAATAAGACTTTCATTTTTAGCACTTTTCTAGGCTTTTGTTGCTATCATTTTCAAAATAAGCAAGCATTTGTCATGAAATGGTAGAACTTTTCACTTTAAGCATTGGGTACATTTTCTATGTTCTATTGAGATAGAAAAATATGGGTTTTGCATTCTACATTGGATTTTTATTTAGATTTTGCACTGTTTCTCAACTTTTGTGGAATTTGGGTTGTATGTCCTAAAGATGCTCCCCAGTGATGAACTGTATGAAATCTGTACGAAAATATATAAGTAAATCCAAATGTTACTACAAGAAAAAAAATAGAAACAAATAGAATTAACATTTAGAATAAGGGAAATCTATTTTCAAATTGTAGTTACTTTGTTTTCAGTTTTTATGGCAACATTAGACTTACTATATCACAGAATCTTATCTAGTAACATCTTATTTCTAAGAATAATAAAGCTAAAAATGTTCAGTAATAAATACAAGACATTTTTGACATGCCATACACTACAATACACACTCTCTACTCCTAACAGATGCAGAGTTGTAAATAAAGTGTTTTCTTCATTTATACCATAACCAGTGAGTCACTGCTTTTAGAGGACGTGTCTTTGCTCGTCAACGAGGACAGGCTTTTCTGCTGGTGCTTTTACCATCTTGAAAAACAATAGTCACAGTCATCACTTTGACGTCAATAATAATTAAGTTCCTGCCTCTTTTGTATTTCAGCAGAAGCTGAGGCAAAGAATAAGACAGAAAGAACAAGAATAACAAGACATCTGAACACGACATTTTTTGTTTGGATGAACTCGTGAAAGTTAAAATGTGAGACAATTGTATATATTTTTTTTTTAAATGTACTTAGAATCAGAAGGCGTTATTTTACAGTTGTGTGTTCTTTGTCTGTACTCTAAAGCTCTGTTGGTAGGGATGCCTATATGCCTTTATACAGCTGATCTGCTGCAGGAAATATGATGTGAAGTAACCATAGTGCTGGCAGGAATATGTTTTTTTTTTTTTTTTTTTTTTTTATGACCATAAAGAGAAAATACTTCTCATTAATAAATAGCATATTGAAAATTGAAAACTAATAATAATTTGAATAAAGCCAGAAGGCCAGAGACTGCTGCATTTTCAATGATAAAATCACTGAAGGATTAGGAAGCAGCTGCTTAAGGTGTGATAAAGATAGTCTGTTTTATTGCAGAAAACATGATGGTTGACTTCAGACAGTATAAATTTATTATCATTTAAACAAAACTTAAGCAAAGTGCCTCAAGTCAACGCACAAATGCACAACTGGGTATCTGAATGTGACTGCTAGGGACTGTTCTCTTGTGCTTTTTACACTTGAAAGAAATAAATTGGATTTGGTTTATTATTATCTTCAAGGAACAATTAACTGATGTTAAATCTGAGGCCCAGTGTATGTATATTAACACTTAAAAGGTGTCAGTTAACAACTAATAGATCAGATTATGGCTACATAGAACAATAACTTCTGAAAAATACACTCCAGTTGTTATCTTTCTAAAAAAAATGGCTCTTGAGTTTCTTACTTTTTTCCTAATTCATGAAGATTTATAATAGTTGAATCTAAATCATACAGAATTCATTATTTATTGTAAATAAACAGTAAAAATATTTATAGGTGCTGTAAAATTCCATATAATTATATCCCTATGTGTAAAAATACAATGATACATTGTTAAATGGATTTAAGTGAGCACAGTTTACAATAACAGTAAATTACTGGCATCCTTGTTGCCAACATTTTTTTTATAAACTGGGGAAATTCTTTGCAGTGAACATCTGCCAGCCACCCCAAACAGCTTGTGGTATGCACAGTAAATGTTGTGCTCTCTTTTGCACTAAAAGGAAGTTCTGTCTGTGATGGTAATCCAGAGAACGAAACTATGAGCAGCATCTCCAGGAGACAGGAACGTTTTTCTCAAATTCCTCAAGAAGAGGGGCAAAAATCTATATGGCAGTGAACATGGCGTACACAGAAATCAGTGACAAATCTCACAGAAAATAAAAAAGAGAGTTAATTTAAATCAACTGAGGCAGCACACAGACAAGGCACTGCAACACTCCATCTGCTGAGGACTAATACCCATTCTCTGCTGTGATCATGCTGGCCTTTGAGGCCTAAGTATTTCCTCTGCTGAAGCATAACGACGAAAACAGCCCCCCCATCTCCCCACTGGATTAGAACATTACTGTCACACAGCTCTGCTCCACTTTGATGGACTTATTAGCAGGATGCATGTCATTTTGAGGCTTCACTGTGTCGACAGACCGTAAAGATGAGTTGTGTGTGTTGCATTGCTTTTAAGACTGAAGGAAACATGCCATCATCATATAACAAAAATACTTGAGTGTAATAGTACATTTACTACAGTACTCATTTACATTTGGCTTATGTTTGACAAGTTACTAGAAACAAACTCAGAGGAACTTTATTTTTACCTGGACTTAATGGTTGTGTGTCGCCATTTTAAGCACTGTAATTCTATTTTCTTGACAAAGCCAGACTTGGTTTAAAAATGATGACAAATATAAGATGCTTTTATGGCAAAGTAGCTCCGTCTCATTGGCTGTTTTCACAGAGGCAGTCTGGATTTGTGAGATTTTACTTATAACATATTGGCATGTGGCCAATCAGTGATACAGAATGAATATGTCTCTGATCATTTCAAAAAAGATTTTTCTTTCTTTTTTTTAAACTATTTAATTATGGCATATTTTCTTTTACAGCTTTCCAATGCTTCTTCAGGTCACCAAAGAGTTTTTTTCCTTTGCAGGGATGCTATCTTTGAAATCACAAAACATTTTTACACTTCCAATAAGTTTAGTAAAATAAATTAATAATATTTTAAATTATTTATCTTTTTAAAAGTGTGTTTGGATGCTTTTTGCATGAGAAAATCCTGTTATAAAATGCTATCTGTGCACAACCATAAAGTAATCTTTTTTAAAACAATCGCACATAAAAGAAAATTTCATTACTTTAAATCACTATCGACATGCAATGTTGTTTATGTAAATTAAATTCTTAGGTTTAAAGTGGTAAGATGGCTTAATCTGCTTTTTATTGTAGTGAATGTTAATTCTAGACAGAGAACTTACTATATGTAGTAGTTTGTCTTTACCAGTACGTGATTCAATGCCAGTAAAGTCTTTTCTGGAGTAAAAAAAAGTAGCTCTCTCAACCTTCAGTGTGGCAGCGAGCATCAGCAGGGGACTCTGGTTGAGTGCTGAGGAAATTGGAGCTCCTCCTCTTCACAGCAAGGGGAGACGGTTGCTGTGTGGACTCTCTGCAGACAGCTGATGTTTATCTGCTCTGCCCATCTGGCCCTTGTGACTGAACATCTGGTAGAGCTGTCACTGTTCGTGCCACGTTTTGCAGAGCGATGACAGTGAGGGTGCACTGCTGTCCACCCTTTCCAAAACGATCTAGAGATGCTGGGAAGACTTTATCTCCAGACGTCAAAGCTCATTTTTACAATCCCACTCTGTTGCGAGATTGTTGTGAGATTTCTGGCCAGCACTCAGGAGGTTGATATCTGCTTGTTT
>JAOWBL010000022.1:13451602-13467379 GCA_028564865.1 Zenarchopterus dispar
TGTAATCACACACACACACACACACACACACACACACACACACACACACACACACACACACACACACACACACACACCATAGGTTTCAGAGGTATTCAGACATTGACAGAGATTTTATTATTTTGCCTCAGTGCACCACCAGGATGGATATAAGATAAAACAGTCAAGATGTGATCAACATTTAGATTTTAGCATTTAGAAATTGCAGTCCTTTTGTTTAAGCACCTCCTTTTTTGGGAGCTCAAAACAATTTGGATAAAGTTATGTAACTGTATGATCATGAATTTTGATACTTTGAATGAAAAGCCTTTGCAGCCAATGACGTCTGAAGTCTGGAGCCTTTTGATGTGAGCATATTCTGAGTTTCCTTCCCATAGAGGCTTTGCCAGGCCCTCACTACAGCCACCATCAGCTGCTGCTGCTTTTTTTTCTGCCTTCTCCCTTCAGTTATGTTTTTAGTCTCTGAATGGCACATCTGTTTAAGATCAGGTGACTGACTTGACCATTGAAGTATACTTCATTCCTTTGCCTTCAAAAAGCCTTGTTAATTTCGCAGTATGTTTACGGTAATTATCCGTCTGGACTGAGAAGTACCATCACATTAGTTTTGTAGCACTTGGCAGAATGTGAGCAGAGTAGTCCAATACGACACCAAATCTGTTACTTTTGTCAGCAATCACATCATTAATTGACACCCGTGGAGCTATGATGTGGCAGTCATTCATGCCCATACCACAACACTGCCTCCACCATGTTTGACACATGATGTGATCTGCTTTGCATCATTGGCTACTGCTTTCCTTCTCCATTTTTTTCTCTTCCCATCTTTCTTATTCAAGTTGACCTCATGTTTTGCAGTTAACTCTAATCTGTTCTTGAATGTTACCAATAGTCTTCATCTTGTTGTAAACAAGATAACACTTGGATTGCTCCACTTGCATTAAGATGCCCTTGAACATCGCATCAGTGGCTCCCGTCAAACAGCTGCCAATTAGCAACGCAATACCCGTTATCAGCTCTCGACCTTTCATTTGCTGCATTTGTTTGAAAGTAACAAGGGAATGGGCCGCACCTGACCAATTACCATATTTTCAATCAGGTGTCTAAATACTTTTGAGTCCCGAAAATATAGATACTTGAACCTCATAAGAATTGGTGCTACTTTTTTTTTTGCTGCTTTGAACCCCTGTTAAGAAATTAAATATTATGACATATATAACAAAAAATGTGATGTCCACATATGTGTACGCCAGGTCTTAGGAGGTTAAAGTGCAATTAGTCATAAATAATTTGTTTCTACTGTTTGACCTCAAAGTGAACTTGGTGGTATGTCCTCTCCTGTGAAGACTGGCAACTTTCTTCAATGATATTCTTTTGTGTATCATATTTCTGATATACTGTAGCCTTTTCAAGATGGTTAAGGAACACCTCTTGCTTGTGTGGAGCATTACTGTAGTTTCTCCATGACACGGCATTAACACACACCTGAGTGCTCCAGAACAGCAACCTGTCAAACCTTCTCCTTCTGGAGAGGAGAACTGACCACCTGGTGATCAGCTGATGATCATTTAATCAAGTGGGTTTGATTAGCAGCGCCTGGCTGATATTTAGCCTCTGAACCACCAGAGCAACAGCAAGAGTATACTTTGTGTACTGTTTCTGTAGTTTGGCTTAGTTTTGTTAAATAAAGAATAAAAATGCACAATACATGATCTCTTGTATATCTAAGTCTGCATTTATCTGCTTTTAAGAGTTACAAATTTTGTCTCTAAATGCCTTGATGTGTTAAATGTTTGACCTGCAACTGTCATTTTGTGAAAAACAATCAATTAGCAAAAATTAAACAATTAATTATATGAGAGTGGCAACAAAAAAGGAGGATATGTGCATACCTTTAGGAATCATGTTTCTCTAATTATAAAAATCCAGAGCTCTTACTCTGCTTTGTATTTCATAATCTTTTAGAAAAAGACTATAGGCAGAAAATAAAGCAAGCTGTTTGCAGGGTTCAAGCTTACGGTGCTGTACCACACTGTAGCGAATCATTTATGCTCAAGGCACACAGAAATAATTAATTGCACCACACTGCAACCAGTTGAGGCATGTGTGCAACACAGAGCGGATTTCCTGTGCAGAGGCCTTGGTTCAGTTGTTATATTTGCTTGAAATTTAACATCCAAAAATGAGACAAGTTTTTGTCTTTACAATGCCATTCTTAATATTTTCACTATAATGTTTCTAAACAGAGACATAGCTGCTTATCTGACTTTATAAGGAAGCACCTGCCTACTGAGATCAGATTTATTCCCCCCCCCCCCCCCCCATTTCTCTCGCAACTATCTCAATAATTTACTGTGTCCGGTGTTATTTAAGTGTTTCTCCTCTCTCTCTCTCTGTTTGCAGGAGCCCAATGTGGACCCCGCAGTGGTGACATTCTGCTTCTTGGACAGAACAACCTGAGTGTACCTGTGCACCTCTGGAAAACCAGATAATCGAGGAAAGTCTGCCACCTTTGTTCTCGCCTCATGAGAGCGCTGTCTGTGAACTCCATCTCAGCTCACTCTGAACTGTTTAGTTACTGCGTGTATCCACCACTCCCAGGTGTAAGAAAAGACTAAAACACAAAGAAGAAAGAAGAAAAGAAAAGAGATAAACAGAACGAGGCAGCATAATTAGTACTTCTGAGTTTAAGACAGAACAAGAAACCATGGGAAGAGACTTTTGAAGACAACTATGCTCTGAAAAGTATTGCAGCTAACCTCCAGGATACACCTCTTTCATTTTCAAAGGAGCTGAATTTGTATTTGGATGCAGATTTAGTTTTCCATTATGGCTCTGCAAGGAGGCTTCGAGAGATTGTGGAATGGCTGCCACAGATATGTTTTTTGCTGGGTCTTGCTGCCAGCTTGTTTCCTCTCGATTGCCTTGGCAGCCAAACCCAAAATGCCAGGCCACACATACCTCAACTCAATCCGTATTGATGGGGACATATCTTTAGGTGGGCTGTTCCCAGTCCATGCGCGGGGGAATGATGGTAAAGCCTGCGGTGAGTTGAAGAAGGAGAAAGGGATCCACAGGCTGGAGGCCATGCTATTTGCCCTTGATCGCATCAATAATGACAATGAGCTGCTGCCTAATATCACTCTGGGGGCCCGCATCCTGGACACCTGCTCCCGAGACACCCACGCTCTGGAGCAGTCACTTACATTTGTCCAGGCATTGATTGAGAAAGACTCAACTGATGTCAAGTGTCTCAGCGGAGGGCCGCCCATCATCACTAAACCAGAGAGAGTGGTGGGAGTGATTGGTGCCTCTGCCAGCTCCGTGTCAATCATGGTCGCCAACATTTTGCGCCTCTTCAAGGTCAGTTTTTCTGTTATACACACACATCTTACTTTTCTCCTTAATTGTTTTTGTCACATTTGCCGAGTTATTCAACAAAAACAATATACTATACTTGCTTCAATATCTCCCACTTCTCCTTTAGTTGAAAACAACATAAACAAAGGCAGTACTATATACTATATTTAATATTGATTTACCATCCAACAGTTCTCATTTCATGATCTTTTTAACTTTCTTCTGACCCTTTTCCTTCTCTCAGAGTCTGACACCCCTCACCCCCCACTGTCCAGAAAACTAAGTGCTGATCATTACACCACAGCTCTCCTCACTAATGACATCAATTTGCCTAGAGTTCTCCATCTTGCCCTCTATTAATTAATTCAAGGATGCCATGCATGGCAACATGAGCTCACTGGACCTCTGGATGTGGTGTGCAAAATAGCCTCTGCACGGTGTTGGGTGAACAGTTGCAAACATAAACAATAGATGACAGGACCTGTCTCATATCAGCTCAATAATCTCAAACCAAACTGCATGCAAACTAATGAGCGTAAGGCCTGTGTCAAAACAGTCCTTCCTTCAGTTAGGCAAATAGTTAGATAGTAATGGGTTGCTTAAAACACTATGAGTGAGGTCTTATCATTTCCTCGAGGGTGCAGTGGCTAAAATAATGCTTATAAAGAGGCAGTGGCTGTTGAGTAGAAGGTAGAGGCAGTTACCCTCTAACCAGATGGTCAACAGATCAATCCCTAGACCCTGTCATATGCCAAAGTGCCTCTGGGCAGGACACTCAACGTCACCTTGTCCTCCATAGACCCAAAGAAATGGGGAGGAAGGGCACCTGACATAAAAACCCTATGCCAAATCAATATGCAGAACACAATGATCCACTGTGAGGACCCCTGCAAATGAAAGAAGACAAAAAACAAAAACAAACAAATAAACAAAAATAAAAAACTGTCATCAACTATGATGGTGATTCAGTAGTAATTAGGATTACATTTAGAATTTTTTATCCTTTTAACCTTTTAACAAAAAGCAAACAGTAGAAGACAGAGGTAGAGGTTCCACTGCTGTGCAAATAGCAATGCTTCAACCTTTAAAAGGGCCCAATAGAAGATGAGACCTATATCACCTGCTGCGACATCGATTCAACAAAGTCTCAACTGGCGGCTGCTGTTCTAAGGGCAACTTACAGCTCAACAGAAAGCTAAAAGGTGAATAATACGAGCTGCAATGCAGAGATCCCTGACTGATGTGTCACAAGTCTGGAGGAGTAAATGCTTCTTTCCCCGCATCCCCCAGAAAACACTGCACAAACTATTTATGCTAGTCTTTTTTCTAGTGGCATGCTCAGACCTGTCATACGACCTTGCCATCATCAAAAAGTATCTTCTAATTATCCTCACCACTGAGCAAGAAAGAAACTGGTGATATATTTTACGTGGGAACAGAAAACTTGTCACATAATGGAAGAAAGTTTGCATTGACTATAGAGACAAAGGCAGGATAGTGCATGCTATGACATGTCACATATACTCTCAGAGTATGAGCGTTTTATATACAAACAAGTAGAAAAAGTAAGCATGCAGTTTCTTAGCTCTATGTTTTATATATCAGAATGTAATAAAAGGTAACCATTGTTTTAGTCACCATGTCTTATAATTAGGCAAATAACTTCTCAGTTGAGTGTCAGATGATCAGTTGCATATCATTTCAAATCAAACACAAAGTCTAGAGGCAGCAGATGATGTAACATTTCTGACAGATTTTGGGGCTTGTTTTGAATCAACACACTTAAGCAGCCCACCCAGGGAAAAGAACATGGCTGATATGTAGAAAAGAGACCATTCTTACAATGAGTTGTTCAAATTCAAGTTGTTTGCAACCATCCTTTTAAAAGTTTAAACTTGAACAGCTTTATGTGTTCTACCTCCCCATCTAATACAGGCCACTATCAAACAGCCTCAAAGAGCCTACATAGAGATTTAGCCAACCAAGCATACTCACACCCACACAATTTAAAATGACTAATTATCCTCACATGCACAACTGTGAAAGGAAACTGGAGCACCTAAAAACCCAAGCAAACACAGGCAGAACATGCATACAGCATGCAGAAAAGCCCTGCACATCCAGCAGGATAGAAAAATAATAAGTGCAAAAAATAATTGCTTACCCTAAACCTGCTTTACTTTTAGTTTTACTTTTGTTGGTGTAATGCATTTTCTTTTTCCCAGAGTTCTTTGCAGGTGGTAATTTTACACAGTTTGACAATAATGCAACAGAATACTCTTAAACTTTGGCAAATGTACATGCAAATTCTGTCATTAAAAAGCGAAGCTGATCATTCAACTAAAATCTAAAAAAATGCTCAAACAAGAGTCTGGAGTAAAAACTGACATCGGTGTAGGACGAAAGTCAAAACATATTATGAGGTACATAAATGAAACAACACCAGGATTTATTTCAGGCAGGCAGTCTTTGCAGTGTGTGTACCTGCCTACATTTACCCCTCTGATTGGTCCAGTCCAATTAATTCATTTGTTCTCTGACCCATATAAGGAACTAGAAGTATGCATTCTTAGATGCTTTCGGAAGCTTCACCAACAAAGCTCACTGTTACTCTCTTAATGTCAATCCCACCTCCACTCCAGCTTCCACCTGTGGGCTCTAATTCAAACCATTGTATTTCTATGTAAGACAAATGCTTGAATGGAGCCTGAATGCCAAAGCTAAGTTTTTGTTTTTAAATTAAAGTGCTTCAAACTTTACTACATCAATTGTCTGGCTGTAATATCAGAAATGACAATGACAGTGTCCCCATGGCTTTTCGCTTGATTTGATTGTGGTTTTACTAATATTGTCTCAGGTTTATATTATTGGAGAGATGTGAGGTCTTAATTTAACTTGTATTTTATTTTGCATTCAAACGACTTAACAATTTCACAAGAATAAGAAACTAGAAGCCATGAAAATGTGAGTTGAATGAGCCCTGTCAGTGCCCCTTAGTGAATAAAATAATACAGGTTTTAAAGAATCTTAACACTCCACAGTGTCAAGAGATAATATTTTTGAGGTAAATGTTGAAGTAATTTTAGGGAGCAGAAGTGCAACAGATACATTTTTTCCTTCTTCAGCCCTTATTTTAATACTCGTAAAAAGCTAAAATGTTGTTACTGTGTATATTCTTGCTCCATCATCTCTTCCATCCACCACCTTCTTTTTTTCTACCCTGCGCTGTTTTTAAACAAACTTGACTGCATTGCTTATTGTGGTGTTTGACATAATTACCCTGATTTTATTTTTGAATAAGGCAAATCTTGACTAATGCCTTTGGGATAAAATCAGTTAATTTGTTGACTACATGTTATTGCAGACAAAAAAGCATTTTTGTGACAGTGCCGCAAGGCAGTGCATTCCTTTCACAACAAATGTACAGCAATGTGATCTAGTAGCACTGTTTAAATGCAAATTGAAAAGACCTTATCAGGTTTCAGTCACTAAGTTGACCAGGTTTTCATTTTCTGTCAGCACCCATGGAAATGCAGAAATGCAGTGACTTGGGAACAAAATTGCTCATTTTCTGGCAACTGTCCAAAGGCATTATGGAAACGAGGTAAAAACTAGAACAGTTTGAGAGAGTGTGGTTATATTTAAACTAATAAAACACTTACAGCCTTTTCTTACAAATGTGGATTTCACACCATGGAATAGCAGAATGTAGAAGTCAGAAAGACACACACAAAAACACTTCTTTTTTCTTGCTGTGGGGAGGTTGACTAATACAATACACTCAATCTGTACCTCTGACAATGCAGTTTGACAGATTATGACTATTTTCTCCACAATTAAAGCCAAATTAAAACTGTGAGGTTCATTAATGTTGAACTTAAAATGAGGTCTGAATACTGAACTGAAACAGTATTTTTGCCTAAAAGAACTAATTTTATGTTGGTGTCTTATGAAAGAAAACATAATAGACCACCAACATAGTTTTGAACAATCATTTTAATTGTCTCTCAGCTCCTTATTCATGGGCTTTAGTTTATCTTCCTCACAGTCTCTGTGTGGCGGATGGAGAAGTGTTTGCTCAGCTCTTCAGGTCAGCCAGGAGTCCATCCCCATGGAGCACCATGAATATTTTACTATATTGTTACGCAATACATGCCTAGGGATTGGGCTTGAAAGCTCCCTCTCTGCATTCCCTGATCAGTGGATCCAGCTCTTGGTCTGTTTTCATCTGTGGGCCTTCATCCTGCTTTATAAGCAGAGGCAAAGTGCACCAGCACTTGAGGTAATTAGTGGATGGTCACTTATGACACTCAAGACAGACTGAGTGTAATTATAGCCCAGGGCTTTTGATTGCATCTCTTACATATCTGTGAAAACAGCTACTCTGACCGGAGTGAGCTGGGATTTTGCTGCAGCAGCGAGACTCTGCAGGAGGCATGCACATTGTTTTAGGTTTCAAAACTGGCCTACTAAAGAAGGAGGTATTTTGGGTAACTTCCACCCAGCAGCTCTGTAAACTACGTACAAGCGGACCCAGTTGGCTGGCAGGACTTGGAGAAATGATGTTGGAACTGCAGTGACAGATGGAAGGAAGAGAGCAGTGGTGGTATACTCTGAGCAGACAAAGGAAGGTTAACTGGTTGCCTGTTGTGCTGTGTGTGAAGCAGAGACCTTGCATCCGCCTCTCTATTCCCTCATTAGAAACAGATCCAGAGGCCCTCAGGCACAGTGTCTTACTCCCCCTCAGCATTTCACTGTGTTGAGACAGGGCTCTTATTGGATTTACTAGACAGCCTGTAGTGAAGAAACGCTGAAAGCTTTAGAAGCCCTAAAAAAATATGCACATGTACACATTTCGCTTCCAGTTGTTAATGCTCCATCTATTTATCCTGCCATAAAGCTGATTATTTCTTTCTGTCTCTGTCAGCCCTGAATGACAGAGAAATAGGATATAAGTTAAAGGATATAAGTTAAAGATCCATTAACCAGCTAATTGTTAGTTGTAGGACAGCAAATGTACTTGGAGATAGAACTGGAGATGCATATCCTGCAGACATACCAGCATTTTAAAACCAGTTGTTATAATTTTTAGAGGTAACCTGAGGTACAATATTCACTTTTCTTTTGGCTCCCTTTTGTCCTCCACCAATTCCAGAGGGAAATATTTGGCTCTCTCGATTCTGAATGCTCCAGTGTGCTCACCATTTTGTTACTAAATCTGCTCTTCTTTGTTGGACTAAAAATAGCATACAGTGCATTTATTATAGGCTCTTTGCCACAGTTTGGAAATAATTCAGAATGAGCAATGCTTTTTCTCTGTATTTAAAGTCAGAGTAAAGTAAGAATAAATAGCATCTGTCTGAACCAAAATTAGGCCTCAAAATCATATGAGCAGCAAACAAGCACCATTCTCTGCTCCATTCTGTGAGGGTGTGGGGTTATCCTATGAGGAGGTTGACTGGCAGATCTCAGGTCATCTTCAATGAAGCACACTAATGGGACAAACAACCAATCATAACTTTTATGGACAGAATTTCTAGGCACATTCAAGGGATAGAAAGGGTTGGGTTTTCTGGTGAAAGGATTCAATCTCTGGTTTTTGCAGATGATGTGGTCCCTCTGGCTTCATCAAACCATGATCTTCAGCTTTCTCTGGAGCAGTGCGCAACTTAGTGTGAAACAATGGGGATGAGAATAAGCACCTCCAAATCTGAGACCATGGCTCTGTTGGAATAAGGAACTCTTCTTTGGAGATAGGGTGAGACGTTCCGCCATCTGGGAGGGACTTGGAGTAGAGCTGCTGCTCCTCCACATTGAGAGGAGCCAGTTGAGGTGGATTTGGATGATGCCCCCTGGATATCTTCCCCTGGGAGGTGTTTCGGGTTTGTCAAACATGGATGGGGTCCCAGGGAAGACACGGGGCAGACTGGAGAAATTATATCTCTCAGTTGACCTAGGAACACCTTTGTATTCCCCTGGAGGACTTGAAGGAAATGACTAGGGAGAGGGAGGTCTGAGCCTCTCTGCTTAGACTGCTGCCCCTGTAACTGGACCTTGCAAAAGTGGAAGTTCATAGATGGATGGATTACATTTGTTCAAATTAAATTCTCCACTGTAGTCCACACATATAGTTTCCTGATTTCAAACCCACCTTAAATAGTCAGAACAGACACACTATTCAAACATTTTAACAGTCTTATTCCACTATTCAGTATCTTTTGACTCCTGCTCTTCTAACATGTTTTATGCAATAATTGTCAAACACATACATGTTTCTATTATTAAACCCACTGCAATGGTAATAATAACATATTGATATTTTGATTCCATCTGAAGTCTGATGGATGTATAATCTTATGGAAAAACTTCCATTCGCATTAGAGTCACAATTACTGTGTGGTCTGGTTGAGAGAGTCCCTGACTCAAGTTAATATACTAAAAACAGTGAAATGGCTACATGCTACACTTATTCTTGTTAGGCTCTATCACACATAGACTCCCTGGAGGTGTGTGCTGCCACCTTCTCACAGCCTTGTTACCCCAGATTTGGGTGGGAATTGGTGAGAGATGGGTTTAGAGAGAAAAAATGACTCTGACTAAGCTCATTCACATTCCATTCCAAGTGTAATTTTGTGCACACTATGCTACATTAGCTCATTCTTGCAGCCCATTCCCTCAAAACCACCCACGCTGAACAAATCTCATGTAGTCTACTGAATTCCCTGTATCCAGCAACCGAAACGAATAGAGAAAAACAGGAAAGCGAATCAAATAAATGCCTAAATAACCAACAGTGGGCAAGTTTTTTTTCCCACTGTCTACAAGCCAGAAGGCTTTCTAAGGCTTTTTTTTATGCCCCTCAACTTGACTTTTACAAGTGAGCAGATCAAATCCATGAAGCTGTCTTTCTTGACACCAGATTGCAGACGTCCCATATTTACCATGCTTCAGCAAAAGAGGAGCAGCTCCTTTACTTTGGGATTAGTTCCGACTCAGCTCACTTGGCCAACCCAGACTCGAGCGGTCAATTTCCAGGACAGTCATGACTTAAGGCTGCCCAGAAACACGCCTTTCATTCTTGGATGTGTTTTCTCCCCTCATTCTCCCAGTGTTTGCAAATCCCTCTGCAGGCAATTCAAGCTACTGCCGGTAATCAAGCACAGTGACAAAAAAGTCATTGTGTGGCTCAGCATTCTTTTTCTTGAGGTTAGGTTTCACTCAAATTAATTACTCACATTTAATCAGTGTCCTCTAGCAGGCCTACTGAGGAAATTGTGGCGGGAGTGGAAAATGTTTTTTCTTTTTTAAATGCAAGATTTCATTCTGCTGGGGATTGTTCAGACGTTCTAAAAGCCAAGAGTGACAAGAAAAAGCACAACATAAATACCAACAGGGTTTCCTTATGTTATCTGTGTAGGAGCTGTCGCTTTTCCCCATCTTACATCTCGATATGCCTCAGGGGCCATGTGCTGACTTTTCTAGTAAGAAGAGTAAAAGCTTACATGTTCAAAAAAAAAAAAAAAAAAAAAAAAAGAATCAACACTGTCTATTTTTTCCCCCTCAAATAGCATGGGATGGAAGGCTTGAAAGTGTCTCATTTGCACAATTTCATCATCAACCTGACAATCCATTACTGCCATATGAGACTGTACTGATTGAAATTTACTCAGATGATAACAAAAATTGGAAGGCACAAAGATGAGAATAAAGAAATCCCTGAGTGACTCAAATAGGTTTAGTGTTAAACTAATCAATAGTGTCATGACAGCCTGCTTATTGATTGCTGGACAGTGGCTTCTGCTTTGAGTAGACAAAGTGACAGTGTCAGCCAGTGAAGTATGAGCAAAGTGCGAGCTCAGTTATTTATTAATTTCAACCAAAGTTTCCAAGCACTTTCCTTGTCAAACATAAAACATATGAACAAGAAAAGGTCAATATAATAAAATTTTCATAGAGACACTGTAAAGTTGCAAGAGATCATAAAAGATTTGTTCTGTCAGCTTAATGCCAAGCAATATTCTAAACCTTCCCCGCAGCAGGGACAGAGAACAAAACCTTGGCCGCCTACGGACTGAGCTGCTTGGACGTTGTCCAGACTTGTAGCACGTTAGACGGCATGTATCCGACCATGAGTTGCTGGCGTGTCTAACAAAGACATTCTGGAATCTGAAGGTTCAAGTTGTAATTCTGAACTAGGAAAAGTTTTAATTTAAATTTTATTAAAAAATTTTTTTAAACCTTTATGTGAAGCTCTGCAATACTAGAAACTGAAAGTTATGATGAATGCTGTGGTTTTCATCTGATTTTTCTTTCATATGAAATGAAATAGAGGTTGTTTAAATTAATGCCCTTCAGCATACTCAGCTGGTTTGATCATTCATACAGTCCAACATGCACTATTGTCACGGTAGTGCTCTGAACACAGTGAGCAGGTGGGAGGTTGACTCAGGCGAAGGATCGCAAAGTGGGTCAACGGTGAAACGGGCTTCGGTCGACACAGAAAACAAACATCCCAAAACTAGGTTGGTCTCTGACTCAAGGTCAGTTTTGGGATTTTGCAAACAAGAACAGACTAAACAAAGATCAATGATGCAAAAGCAGGGCAAAGTAAATTGTAGGAATATAGATAAAGAGAAAATACTAGTCCATAGCTCCATTATACTAGTTGAAAAAATTTCCCATTCATACATCAAAATCCCCAAAAGCATCAGAACTATACACTTAAACCATCATCTGTGATTACCTTTATAGAATAAAATGCAAATGACAGCAGGTATTATTAAAACAGCTGTATTCAGTGCTATAAAAATGGGACTGAGTATCCAAGACTTAATATTGTGCTGTGTATTTACAGTATTGTTATTATTATTTATATGTGCACCGTGTGCACTAGTGTGTGAGTTCTTTTTTCTATGTGTGTACTGCTGCCACAATTTGAATTTCCACAGTGTGGGATTAGTAAAGGAACATCTTATCTTATTGATTGTAAATTGTTTATTGGAAAATGTGTATTTATGGCAATCTGTACTGTTTCACAGTTTCTTTCATGGTTTTCACTTTTCTTTTAGTTGCAAATAATATTTAATAATTTCAAAATTAATCCTATAATAAAAGCTTCAAAGTTATTTTGTTGATAGATGTCTTGGGTGAATGGCGTTTCTTTCAACCCCCTCCAGCCTCTATGATGCATGCTCTGGCAGTATGAATAGTTCAGTGGAAAAAGAAAGTACACCCTCAGGAACAGGAATAGTAACTTCTTGACTCACACTGTGTCTGTTTTGACTTTTATTAAATGCTTAATGATATAGTGTAATTATGTATGTTTGTGCGCTGTTGTTCATCGGCAGTTGTATTTATCTGCAGTCACATAAGTTCCTTCATACATGTAGCATTTTGTTGTGTTTCATATATTTGATCTATTGTTACTTAAATTAGATAAAAATACTCTTGCCATTTGCTGAGCTGTTGTCGTCATAGGTTATGACATCAGTACAGGTATAAATTTACCACCACACCTTACATCAACCACATGGGATGTTGTACTGAAAACAAAATAACTAATGAATACATGGACCAAAATAGCCTGGACACGCAGTCAGTGTGCTAAAAACCCACCACTTAGTGTATCGCTGCTAAAATAGTACTGTTGATGACATGCTGATACCCAAAAACAAAACAACAAAAAAGGATGTAAAATCCATCGGGCAAATAGTAATTGTGCGATAAAACTGTACATGAGTGTCTCATACTAAAAAAATTAAATAAATAAAAATATACAATCAACTGCAGGTGGCAACGTTTGATTTTAGTGGTTTATTTTCTTTTTCTTTTTTATAGTGAGAATAAATACTTTAATATGCAACAGTCTTCTCTCTCTCTCTCTTTCCCTCTCTGTATATATGTATGTTTGTGTGTGTGTGTGTGTGTGTGTGTGTGTGTGTGTGTGTAGTTGTAGTAGTAGTAGTAATAGTAGTAGTAGTAGAAGTGGAGCTGTGTGGAAGTAAACAATTTGTCTATGCAGCTTTTTCAAGAGGCCAAAAAAAAACATTCTACAATCAGAAGGAAAGAAGGAGATGGATAACAAGCAATGAGGTATTTTATTTGGCTACTTTGTCTCACTGTTCCTGCAAACGTATCTTAAGGTTTTCAACACTATATGGTTGACCTAACTGCATTTTATTATTCCAAATTGCTCCACAAATACTCTGTTGGGCAGAGACCCAGGATGTAGCCAGGCCAGGCCACCGCTCATATTCTCTTTTTCTTCAGAAATGCCTTTGTACTGTGCAGGATGTAGTTTTAGAGTTGCTACATAGATGCACATTTCTGCTCAAGACTTGATCTTAAGAGCAGCATGCCGTAGTGCTTGTAGATCAGTCCTTGAACCCCTCCACAAATCCACATGTGTCAGTGGGGTCTTTCATCAGTGCAATGGCAAAGAAAAAACAGTTTCAGCCCCAAAAGATGTGGAAAAACTAGATGTCTGATCACAACACAGTTTCTTCTGTTCTGTCTCATTTTACATCATTTTTTACGTAGTTTACATAGTTTAAGAACATTGTTCTTAATTGTTTTAATGATTTTCTCACCCATTTATTGGAGATCTTTGTTTCTTAAAGACTCATCCCATATTTATATTGTTTATATTTGTTGGTAAATTCCCCTACTGACATTCAGTGTTCTTATTAATGGTCAATTTTTTTTGTATACATGTGGCAATAACTTGTTGCCACTCTCCCACTTGTGATGCGTTGCTTACCTGGGAACAACTGCATATTAACAGATTTGAATTTTAAGCGATAAAACAGGAAATGGATTGTTTTTTCACAGTCTGCAATGAAATAAAGTTAAACGTAAGTAGCACTCCTACTTTAAAATTTTTATTTTCTGTATCATCCTCCTTGTTTTTTGTTTGGAAAACACGCATGTAGAAACAGACTATAGAATCGAATATTCTTAGTCTCGATCTTCTTTCACTTTGAGAACTTTAAATAAATAAATAAAACTGTCCAGCTGCCTGTTTGTCCTTACCCAGTCACCTTATTTCTTTAACCAGCAATCATTTCATCTCAAGAGTTGAGTACTGTACACTTAAGACCTTGCATATTGACTCACAGGTGTTGAACAGCTGTGAAAGGCCGCGTTATGGCCTGACATGTTTACTTTGCTCATTTGTGAACTAAAGTCATTGTCTGGATGCGTTCAGTGCAGAAATAGAACATGAGGTCAGAAGTTAGATAAGTATGTAAACTTCTTGTTCATATGAGTTTTAATTTGTGCAACAGATATTTACAAGCTGAACGAACCCCACTTCTTGCCTCAACAGTTTACTGCCATTCATATACTGAAAGTGGCTATTGTGAGTGAGTTTAAAAATTCTTCCCACTGGCACTCTTGAGGGAAATATCTCAACTCTTGTGCTTTGTTCTGACAGTGTGTATCCATAATAATTTATTCTCCAACACTTTTAGTCAATCGAGTGCTTAAGGTTCCCTCATGTTTTTCTACTAATGGCACCATAGGACTCTATCCATGATGCTCTATTGTGCAGTTCTGACAATAGCAGTCGTAAGAACAGTAATGAAAAAGAAAAATCGCTGAAGATGCTCAGGCACACTCTTTGTAAAATAGGAACCAACATTTCCTGTTTCATGATGCAGCAGTGTTTTGCATTTTAAGGTGTTTTGTGTTAGCAACCACTGAAGTGTCTCATATGATGCCATTTATGATGTAACATATCTTGTAGTCTGTCTTAATGAATCTTTGTTATGATACATCATCAATGCTGGTGTTACACTTGCAGACTTTTCTAATGTCTCTTTTATGGAATTTATAGATTCCAGCTAAAAATTGTTCTGTTGTTCTGACACAGAGTCTTCTTTTCCAGATATGTCATGCCATTAACGACAGCGCCTGGTCCTATTTGCTGCAGGAAAGATAATTAGTTTTTGTCAGTGTTATGATGGCAAACTCTGCATTTACACAGTAACTCTGAAGTTAGTTTCAGATTTGTGACTTTCAGAATCAACAGATGTTAATGCATGTTATTTTTTTCTGCAGTATCTCCTTTTTGTTTGGCTATAGGATAAAGGTTTCACAAATAACTGATGATGCTTTATAAATGAATCATCTTTACAATTTAGAAGAAAATTTGATTCACGTTTGAAAATAATTGTAGGCTACAAATCTGAAGGTTACTTCATCCTTATGGTGTAAATGTGGAGTTTGCCATACATTGCCAAGAGGAACTGAAGTGCTGTAGTGACGGGGACAGGTACCATCATTGATGGCAAGGCTTGGCGGAAGAGGATGAAGGTGTGCACAAACTCTTTCTATCACAGTGTGTGTATATATATATATATATATATATATATATATATATATATATACATATATATATATATATATATATATATA